>JAJHIY020001349.1:192500-212500 GCA_022114975.2 Lampris megalopsis | reverse complement strand
GTACTTAGTAGCAGGGTGTAAAATGCTAGCTGGGAAAGTGCACACTGAAAGGCATAACTAAGTGGCTGGGTTAGTGTACAGGAATATCTGTACTGAATACAGACTGGAAGGCCCAAGTCCAAATTGGAGACACTGCCAAAGGTGATTGAGAATGGCAGAGCTAAGATCCTGTGGGACTTCAAGTTCCAGACTGACAAGCAGGTATTGACTAACCAACCAGACATCGTGGTGGTGGGCAAGGAACAGAAGACAGCAGAAGTGATCGATGCAGCAATCCTGAGTGACGGCAACATCAGGAAGAAAAAGCATGAGAAGCTAGAGAAATACCAAGGGCTGAGGGAAGAACTCGATCGGATGTGGAAGGTGAAATCCACAGTAGTCCCAGTAGTAATAGGAGCACTAGGGGCTGTGACCCCCAAACTGGGAGAGTGGCTCCAGCAGATTCCAGGAACAACATCTGAGGTCTCTGTCCAGAAGAGTGTAGACCTAGGAACAGCTAAGATACTGTGCAGAACCCTCAAAGTCCCAGGCAGAGGACCTGAGCTTGAGGAAGACGCACACCATCCTGCCACGACGCCCTTCCCAAGCCTCTGCCATTCGGTGGTGAAACCAAGGTGAACCTCATTTTCAGCAAATCCATGTGTCATCACAAGCTTGACTACTTCTGGTAGTACTCCAGTGCATTTTGGATCAGCTGGTGAGGTACACTTGGGTAGGCTTTGGCGAGGTCTAACCATACGACTGAGAGCGTATTGTTGTTGCTTCTTGCTTCCTTGATGACCTGGCTGATCACTGATGTATGCTGCAGACATCCTGAGTACCCCGTGACTCCTCCTTTCTGGACACTTGTGTCAGTGTACTCATTGGCAAGTAGATAAGGTGACTAGAAACTTAATATAATAAGTTACCGGTGTATTATGGTAAAGAGCATACTTCGAATTTCAACAACAATTTGAGAGCCGTCACAGGTCACTGGCATTCATCATGTTCAGGTAGTGCGACCATCCTGGACTGAAACTTCAGTGGGCAGTGTCGTCCTGCATCCTGGTCCGGCACCAAGCAAGGCCTCAGTTCTGAACAGGGACAGTGGTTTCCTTTTTTGACTCCACGCCATTTTGACGCTCCTTCCTCTGTCTCACGGGGAAGCAGCGTAGCATCCGCTCCTACCTCCCGCGCCAGCTTGGCCTCGTGCCTCCTACCTCCCTCTCGTTACCTGGACCTACCTTATCCCCTGCTTAATGACTACTACCCTTCATTTAAGGGTTTATGAACTCGCGGGCACAAAAGAGAGCGCACGTGCATGCCGAGCGGAAAAACACTGATGCTCATTGGGAAGCATTAGCATGCACTCACACACACAAACCGCACAAATGACAGACACGCGTGCGAAAAGTGTTCAGACTTGTGCAGACTTATGTAAAGGAATGAGATTGTGCAAACACACACGCACACACGTGCACACACGTGCACTAGGGTGTGCGCTCAAATGCATTCCTGCAAACACACGCGCTACACATTTCATTTCAAAATCCAATTAAGTCAGGGCCGTGGGATTTCAGTCCTCTACGCCAAACAGCTTTCAGTGTCTACACGTCATCCACAATGTGAGACAGCTGACGACAAGATTATGGCGGTGAGCAGCGCAGCCATGGCCTGTGTGATGACGGGTTGATGGAGAGGGAGTGAACGTGTCCTCCACCACGTGTGGACGTGCCATTGGATCTAACAGAGGAATGGAATGGAAGGATTTTTGCCACGGCCTTATATGGCGTGTGTGTGTGTGTGTGTGTGTGTGTGTGTGTGTGTGCGGGAATATATATTTGTGCGTATGTAGGTGTATGAGGCTGTTTATACCTGGCATTAACATGCGTCTTGGGTGATTCGATCACAAGTGGACAGCTCTAAGTACAGGCGTGGTAGCAGCTGTCAGATGGTTGCTCACAGACTGAAGAACACCAGTCGCACCAGGAATCGGGATCGGCACATTTACTCTAAAGAACGTAGCATGGTCCACTGACTTCCGGTTTCTAATGCAGCGGTCATACCAGTTTCCTGTTTGTCGGCGTGTGCTACTGGCAATGGCACATTTTTCGCGATGCCTGCGAGACCACGGATAAATGCCATGTATCCTCTTCTCATGAGGATTGTGTAAACTACTAATAAGACACGTTAGCCCCTAGCTAACGGGTTTAACCCTTTAGCCGAGCGGTTAGTGATGTCGCCTTGTGGCGCAGTACACCTCGTATCGAATCCCGCACCGGGCAAGAAAAGAACCGGTTACATTGGTGGCAGCGGTGGGATCCGGAAGTGTGCAGATCCTCAGAAGTCTTTTCGGAGCGCGGGAAGAACAAAGCGCGAGGGCGCGCTTCCGGGGAGGGTGACGACTGTAAACTACTAATAAGACACGTTAGCCCCTAGCTAACGGGTCTGACCCTTTAGCCGAGCGGTTAGTGATGTCGCCTTGTGGTGCAGTACACCCCGTATCGAATCCCGCACCGGGCAAGAAAAGAACCTGTCACACTATGACAGGAAATATTACACAAAAGTTTTAAGAACGTTCACCATGATAACGAGTTTTCAGAATGGGTTTGAACGTGTGCGGTGTGTTTTGGCCACAAAATGAAATAATGCAAACAACCAGAGCCTGACGCTCCCAATTAGCTCAGTTAATTAGCCTCATCAGATTATTTGTCTCTGACTGGCGCGACACGCGTCTGCTGCGTCCGTGCCATTGAAATAATGTGAAACTATTTACCCACAATGCACTGTTTCTTAAATGCAACATATCAAGTTAGGGGTGTGAAGGCTTTCAGACAGATCATCATCTTCATCATCATCATCATCATCAGAATTATAACGTTTATTTACGCAGCACCTTTGTAAAACCTGCTGTGTTTCCCAATAGAAGGCAGTGGAAATAGAAGCGCCGCCGGGACATGGGGATGACCTGCTGCATTTCCTTCAGAGCACTTCCAGTGTTGGACGACCACGTCATTGGACAGGGATGACACCGAACGGAAATACGTCACACTACGTGACGGCGCGTTAGAATGAGGCTGGAGTGCGCAAGGATGTCCCGTTCCGTTAAACGCCTGTTGCTTGGACTCCTCTCTGTCCTCGCGTTTCTCTATCCGTGCTTAGTGACGTGACTGAGACACGTGCCACGGGGAGGGTTCGAGATGAGCGTGGACACGATTTTAGGCGGTTAACGCGGGCTTCATTTAATCACGCTTTTCATTTGTTCTCTCTGGGCGGCACGGCGGCGCAGGGGTTAGCGCGGTCGCCTCACAGCAAGAAGGTCCTGGGTTCGAGCCCCGGGGTTGTCCAGTCTTGGGGGTCGTCCCGGGTCGTCCTCTGTGTGGAGTTTGCATGTTCTCCCCGTGTCTGCGTGGGTTTCCTCCGGGGGCTCCGGTTTCCTTCCACAGTCCAGAGACATGTAGGTCAGGTGAACCGGCTGTACTAAATTGTCCCTAGGTGAGGGAGAGAGAGGGATGGATGGATGGATGGATGGCCTGGCGGTCTGTCCAGGGTGTCTTGCCGCCCAGTGGCTGCTGGGAGACAGGCTGCAGCGACCCCGAGAGCAGGATAAGCGGTTTGGATAATGGATGGAGTCACGTTTTAAAGTTAAGCGACCTCTAGCGGTCGTCTAAATGTGTAAATAACGACAATCTGGTGTCTCGAGTGCCTCGTCATCATATGACCTTTGACCTTCGTTTCTAATCAAAATGCATCGAGCCAAGAGATGGGGGGAGTGACATAACTATTTACACTCTTGTAAACTGTCGGTTTCTTCACTAATCTTCCCAAGCCGTTTGCTTACTTTTTTCTTTCTTCTCCTTTTCTGGAGACCCCCCCCTTTTTTTTTCGTTATTCTCCCAATTGTAGTTGGCCAATTACCCCACTCTCTGCTCCACCCCCTCTGCCGACCCGGGGAGGGCTGCAGACTACCACATGCCTCCTCCCATACACGTGGAGTCACCGGCCGCTTCTTTTCACCTGACAGTGAGGAGTTTCACCAGGGGGACGTAGCACGTGGGAGGATCACGCTAGTCCCCCTCCCCTCCGAACAGGCACCCCGACTGACCAGAGGAGGCGCTAGTGCAGCGACCAGGTTTCCCACCCGCAGACACGGCCAATTGTGTCTGTCCCGACCAAGCCGGAGGTGACACGGGGATTCGAATCGACGATCCCCGTGTTGGTAGGCAACGGAGTAGACCGCCATGCTACCCGGACGCCCATGTTTGTTTACTTTTACACCTTCTTCACTTCGCATGAACAATAATAAAGTCCCAATGTCCTCCAACGAGGACTCGATAACGAGCAGCGTCGCAGGGGGGGGACGAACGACACGGCCGCCTTGGAAATGTTACAATGTTACAATGTTACAACGTTACAATGTTACAACGTTACAATGTTACAATGTTACAACGTTACAATGTTACAACGTTACAATGTTACAATGTTAACATGTTGGAGCGCTGGCCTCGCTGTTTATTTCAGACGTGTTCATCTGGCTTTGCCCTCAGTGTCCTCCCTCCTGACCCTGCTGAAGGTATGTCGTCATGTCGTCGTCACGTCATGGCGTCGTGTCGTCATGCAGAGGGAGTCCGTGTCTGCGTCGCTGAGCTGAGCTTTACTCCTCACGGAGACGTGCTGAACACGCTGAACCGCACCGACACGCACGGAACCCACGTCTTCTACGCATGCTCCATAACCCAGGCAAGGACACCGCAGCAAGGTGAACCGGTTCACCTGGACACCACGTTTAATGAGAGGGACGCTGGGGCCACATGGAGTCATTCAACTTCCTGTCGTCATACCATCACTTCACCACACAAACTCCCTCATCTGATTGACATGTGATCACACAAGACGAGCTGGGCGGTGGGCACACTGAAGATGGTCAAAACATCACACACACACACACATACAACCATATAGACACACACATACACACAAACACACATACAACCATATAGACACACACATACACACAAACACACACACAAACACACATACAACCATATAGACACACACACACACATATATAGACACACACACACACTCACACACACACATACATACCACCATATAGACACACACACACACATATATAGACACACACACATACAACCATATAGACACACACACACACACATATATAGACACACACACATACAACCATATAGACACACACACACACACATATATAGACACACACACACATACACACAAACACACACAAAAACACACATACAACCATATAGACAAACACACACATATATAGACACACACACAAACACACACACACACACTCACACACACATACATACAACCATATAGACACACATACACACACAAACACACATACAACCATATAGACACACACACACACACACACACACACACACACACACACACACACATATATAGACACACACACACATACATACAACCATATAGACACACACACACACAAACACACACACATACAACCATATAGACACACACACACTCACACACACACATACAACCATATAGACACACACACACACACACACTCACACACACATACATACAACCATATAGACACACATACACACACACAAACACACATACAACCATATAGACACACACACACACACACACACACACATATATATAGACACACACACACATACATACAACCATATAGACACACACACACACAAACACACACACATACAACCATATAGACACACACACACTCACACACACACATACAACCATATAGACACACACACACACACACACACATACAACATATAGACACACACACACACACACACATACAATCATATAGACACACACACAAACATACACACACATACAACCATATTGACACACACACACACACACATACAACCATATAGACACACATACACACACACATACAACCATATTGACACACACACACATACAACCATATAGACACACATACACACACACACATACAACCATATTGACACACACACACACACATACATACAACCATGTAGACACACACACACACACACACACACACAGCGCTCACTACTCTTCTACTGGGCAGTCCATCACATCCACCTGTTTGTTGTTCCGCCTGCTGCAGCCGCTAATTAGGGAGGTTGTCTACCTGGAACAACAGATGGCTGTCGTGAACCACCTGCTAGAACAGAAAACCAGCACGCGCCGGTGCTGCCTGAGGACCTGATGGAGAACCGCCGGACCAAAGCAGCGATTCAAGCCGGGCCGAGGCAGACGTCTCGCTCGGGGTTCGTGACTCGGAGCTCTGGAGCACAGAATCCCGTTGCCCGGGACGACCACACATTCAAAAGTTGTTTTCGTTGCCGTGGTGATTTTAATCAGCTGGCTTGGGAGGAAGAAGAAGAAGATGAAGAAGATGATGATGATGATGATGAGGTTCGCTCGGTGCTGAGTGCCTCCAGCTCATATCGCTGCACAACAGACCCGCAAATTAGTTTTGGGCAGATTGGATTTTCGCCATGAGGCCGGCGAGCCCGGCGGGCCCGGCGAGCCCGGCAGCCCGCCTGCGCGTCTGCGGGGGACATCCGGATGCGGGACGCGTCAGCCACGGTACGGCACGAGGACCAGCCTCCTCCACAAAACGATTACACGACACATATGGAAAACTATCAACATATTAATTAACTCAGCATTTATTTTCAAATACACGCAAACGTCTCTTCTCTGGCATTAAGGACCGGAAGTACAGTTCCAACCCAGGCGAACTGTACTTCCGGTCTCAAAGTGGAGGCTCGCTGTCATGGCGGGCCTTTCAGGGACAGCCATGGATTCACGTTATACTCGCTGGTGACGCCTTTCCCCACTACCCACTGATGCTCAGACTGCTGCTCCTGCTCCTGCTCCTGCTCCTGCTCCTGCTCCTGCCCGATCAGTACCTCCTGCTGCCCGATCAGTACCTCCTGCCACCCGCAGCCACGTGCCCTTTTCAAGCCCCCCCCCTTTTCTCCCCAATTGTACCCGGCCAATTACCCCACTCTTCCGAGCCGTCCCGGTCTCTGCTCCACCCCCCCCTCTGCTGATCCGGGGAGGGCTGCAGACTACCACATGCCTCCTCCCATACATGTGGCTTCACCAGCCGCTTCTTTTCACCTGACAGTGAGGAGTTTCACCAGGGGGGCGTGGCGCGTGGGAGGACCACGTTATTCCCCCCCTCCCCTCCGAACAGGCACCCCGACCGACCAGAGGAGGCGCTAGTGCAGCGACCAGGACACACTTCACGGCCAATTGTGTCTGTAGGGACGCCCGACCAAGCCGGGGGTAACACGGGGATTCTAACCAGCGATCCCTATGTTGGTAGGCAACGGAATAGACCGCTACGCTACCCGGACGCCCCCTTTTTAAGCCTTTTTAAGATGTTTTTAGGACATTTTCATACAAGTGTTTAATGTTTCCTTTGCCATATCTCTTAATCTGCTGCAGTGCAAAACAACAAAACAAACAATCGATCGATCGATCGATCGATCTATTGATCTATTGGTGTGTATCAAATATTGCTGATTACAGACTGTAGTCATAGCTATGGTGAAATTGGTTGTCTAAATGGCCTTTGTGCCCTGTGATGGCCTGGTGGCCTGTCCAGGGTGTCTCCCCAACTGCCGCCCAATGACTGTTGGGATAGGCTCCATCCCGCGACCCTGAGAGCAGGAGAAGCGGTTTGGGTAATGGATGGATGGATGGATGGATGGATGGATGGATGGATGGATGATGATAATAGCTTTCATATTCAACTGTGTTTGTTTTCTCAGACCTCAGTCCCACACCGTCACTGTCCCGTTGGCCCCATGGTAGCCAGTGGTCCACCTTCCACACCTACATGGAGAATTTAGTCCAGATGGAGTACCTGTCCCGCCGCTACACCAGGACCGTCCGGAACCTCCTCCACCACGTCCAGCACCACCGGGACCTCTGCAGCGCCCAACACCACCTCCTCCTCCTCCTCCTCCAAGCCAAAATGGACATGGCCAAAAGGCTGCACACAATCTACGGCCAACTGTTCATGCCTACGCCGGTATGCTCCGCCTGCCTTCACCGAGAACTGGAGGAAGAGGAGGGTGAGGAGGAAGAGGAGGCACCGGTACAGCTGAACTCTGAGAACCGGGCTCTGTTCAGCGAGGAGGAGATGAAGAAACTGGAGGACATCCCAGGTACCGGACACGAGCTTACTTGAGCTCTCACAACCACCACGTTTAAGGTGGATTTCTCACAGCTGGCGAGGCCTTCATCTTGCCCGTCAATAATGATTTATTTAAAACAAACTCCCTTTACTTCCGGAGAGCTGGAACAGCACCAACACATGGCAGACGCGGGTCTGCTCATGGATAATCAAATCAAGTCTAAATCTTTCCCAGGTGCTCCTTCCAGATGTACTCATAACCTTCAACCACGCCTGCCATTCACAGACACACCCTAGCCGCAGGGGTGGACAATCTTATCCAGAAGGGGGCGGTGTGGGTGCAGGTTTTTGTTTCAACCAAGCAGTTACACGCCTGAGTCTCCTAATTAAGTTCCTCAGCAAAGACTCTACTGGTTGATTAGTGGGATCAGTGGCGCCGGCAGCCGTCACCCTATACGCACGGTGCGTACATATCACTGTACGCACCGTGCGCTATTAGCCGGTGACGTTAACACCAATCATCGGCCTTCAAATGTATTTGCGTCAAACGGCGTGAGTGGCTTAGGGTACGAACAAAATCATAAAAAGAAATATACGCACGGTGCGTACAGGATTACGGCTGCCGGCGCCGCTGAGTGGGATCAGGTGCGTACCTGCTTGGTTGGAGCGCAAAGCTGCACCCACACTGGCCCCTTCTGGATAAGATTGCCCACCCCTGCGTGGCACAGTGTAGCATGCTGGGGTGGTCCTGCTGGGATCAACTGATGGCGCTCAACCGAGTTGAGTAACAACAAACTCCGGCCTGATGAACACGCATTTGACATGCTCATCAAGCTTACTCGTCCAGATCAGTTCGAGATTACATAATAACTGTATAGGTTCCTTCCCAAGGTCTTGCCCGGCAACTGAACGGAGCGCGAACTAACCTTCACATCACATCCGGTGAAGTTTGGGGTTTTCTTTACCCCCCCTTTTTTTTTCTCCCCAATTGTGTCCGGCCAATTGCCCCATTCTTCCGAGACGTCCCGGCCGCTGCCCCCCTCCCCCGCCGATGCGTGGAGGCTGCAGACTACCACATGCCTCCTCCGATACAAACAAACTTCACCAGGGGGACGTAGCACATAGGAGGATCACGCTATTGCCTCCAGTTCCCCCTCACCCCCCGAACAGGCGCCCCGACTGACCAGAGGAGGCGCTAGTGCAGCGACCAGGACACACATCCACATCCGGCTTCCCACCCGCAGACACGGCCAATTGTGTCTGAAGGGACGCCTGACCAAGCCGGAAGTAACACGGGGATTCGATCCGGCGATCCCCGTATTGGTAGGCAACGCAACAGACTGCTACGCCCCCCGGACGCTCCCGGAGAAGAGTTCTAGTGCCCGACTGCCTTGGTATACATGATCATGGACCAAAAGTACGACGCCAATCTTGAATGGAGTGGTCAAAGTTGTGGAAACAGAAACGTGAGCAGGCCTTAGTAGCCTCATCAAATACTCATCTCTCCATCGCCTCCATGACTGATTAAGGAGTCGCTCTCTATATCGTCATGTGTTTATTTCTTTTGCATTTCCCATGAAGCTATTCGCTTTTCTTATGGCCAGTGGAGTGATGCCGTCAATCTCTCTCCGGGAAGAAAGCGAGTTGGTGTGAGAGGAACTAGATTCCCATCCGATTCCAAATAAGTGAGGGGTCTGGAATTGATAACTGCTTCCACTTCAGTTCAGAACTTTGCAGTTCTTCAGATCTGAGGAAAACCTCACCATGATTTTCTTCAGACACAGCTTAACAGACCCCGCCATCCTTTCCCACATTCCTCCTCACCAGGCGGCACTTTCAACCATGACTTTCCACTGAGTCCTCCTTTCTGGAAGAAACTCTTGAAGTCGAACTGTGTTTAATTTGTTCCACAAAGTTTGCCACTTGGTTAGCTACAAAGAATTTCCATTGTTCTGATGAGCTTTTAATCCAGTGCAGAGTGATCGTGGAGTCTTTCCACAGAAGAAGTTGGCATGTCGACAGTTTCATACAGCTTACTAGCCAGTTCCCTAGTCTTGCTACTATTGATGCGCGTTGTGTAACTCAAGCCTGGGAAGTGTAACCCTTTTCAAAGGCACAACTCGAGTTTTAGAAGAGACGGAACTAGTGAGACATTTTTCCTCTTCGTCCCCACTGTGAGCCACAGTATCACTAGACTCACCAAAGACACGAATTGCTTGGTTTCTGTGTCATGGTGTCTGGGTATTGTCATGGTCTTTAACTCACCGATCTCACTGCACCGACAATGCCATGTCGGGGATGTCCGGGTAGCGTAGCGGTCTATTCCGTTGCCTACCAACACGGGGATCGCCAGTTCGAATCCCCGTGTTAGCTCCGCCTTGATCGAGCGTCCCTACAGACACAATGGGCCGTGTCTGCGGGTGCGAAGCCGGATGTGGGTGTGTGTCCTGGTCGCTGCACTAGCGCCTCCTCTGGTCGTTCGGGGGGAGGGGAATAACGTGATCCTCCCACGCACTACATCCCCCTGGTGAAACTCCTCACTGTCAGGTGAAAAGAAGCGGCTGGCGACTCCACATGTATGGGAGGAGGCATGTGGTAGTCTGCAGCCCTCCCCGGATCGGCAGAGGAGGTGGAGCAACGACACAACTCGGAAGAGTGGGGTAATTGGCAGGATACAATTGGGGGGGGAAGGGGGAGCCCCCCCAAAAAAGAATGCCATGTCAGATAGGTCAGCAGGCACCTCTGTATCCCACTGCAACCCACGCTCCCGCATGTTTTGGAAAACAGGCTTGGCTCTGATTATGAAAAGCGAGATGAATCCAATAAATTCAAACAGTCCGTGCAGTTTTTAATCCATCTCTTAGTGGGAGGTTTTTTTTCCACCCTTAAAAAAAATCCATTAAACTGCTCAGTTCAAATGTGAATTCATCCACCTCTGCGTTCAATGAAATTCTAAGTGCTCTGAGCAGAGACTCTTTACTCTCCAGTTCAATTTTGCCCATCACTGCTTCATCCTCTTTCCATTTAGTTAGAAGCTCCCTGGAATTTGTTTTCCATTTGTACCCTGGCATTCCGGCGGCCACCATGATTTCCTTTGCTGTTTTGGACAAGTTATGAGCAGCTTCAACGTTGTTCTCTCCACAAATTCAATCGTCCACATTAAGAGAGTTAAGCAGTGCATCCCCTGTTTTGAGGGTGAATAGTCCTTATAGAATAGAATAGAATAGAATAGAATAGAATAGAATGGAATAGCCTTTATTAGTCCTTTTGCACATACATACAAGTGAAATTTACTCTCTGCATTTAACCCATCCTAGCTGTGCAGCTAGGAGCAGAGGGCAGCCGCCGTGCAGCGCCCAGGGACCAACTCCGGTTCGTTTTGCCGTGCCTTGGTCAGGGGCACAGACAGGGGTGTACCCTATGACCCTATAAATTACCTATAACCCTAACATGCATGGCTTTTGATAGTGGGAGGAAACCCACTTAGACACGGGGAGAACATGCAAACTCCACGTAGAAAGGACCTGGGATTCGAACCCAGGACCTTCTTGCTGTGAGGCAACAGTGCTGACCACTGGGCCACCGTGCCGACCTTATGTCTCTCCAAGTGGTGATGAGCGATGGCTGCTAGCAACAAGAGACCAGCGGTCACCCCAGCGGGTACTCTGGTCCTCCTCAGAGGGCACCGGTCTCTGTGATCCACAGGAATCGGAATGCACCTCTATCTCGCTCTCATCTGTTGTGCTCGGCAGACACGCTGTGGTTAGATCTGCTGTGAATATTATGGGATACTGCCTAAATCTAATCAAGATATCAAGCTGTGCTGGGTTCAAATTTGGCCTCGTGGGTAAGCATTCATTCAGTAATTGTTTTGTTCTGTTCACGAGCAGAACCATCGAACACGAGCACATTTGCTGGTGGAGCGCTCGTCAGCATGGTGTGGTAAATAGTGTACAGGATTTCCTGTCTTCTCTTTTTCTACAGTTTCTACATTTTTTGTTGTTGTTGCTCCAGATAGTCAGCTATCACCTCACATTATGTGTCATAGAGAACAACATTCGTTCTGGACGTTTTAAGCAAATTGTTTAATCTGTGGCGGCACGGTGGCGCGGTGGTTAGCGCCAACAAGGAGGTTCTGGGTTCGAGCCCCGGGGTAGTCCAACCTTGGGAGGGGAGGGGGTCGTTCATGTCGTCCCGGGTCGTCCTCTGTGTGGAGTTTGCATGATCTCCCCGTGTCTGTGTGGGTTTCCTCCGGGGGCTCCGGTTTCCTCCCACAGTCCAAAGACATGTAGGTCAGGTGACTCGGCTGCACTAAATTGCCCCTAGATATATGTGTGTGTGTGTGTGTGTGTGATGGCCTGTCCAGGGTGTCTCCCCACCTGCCGCCCAATCAGTGCCAGGATAGGCTCCAGCACCCCGGTGACCCTGAGAGCAGGCTAAGTGGTTCGGATAATGGATGGATGGATGTTTACTGTGCTCTGTGCTACAGACGAATTGGAAGATAACTGTAGTTTGTTCTCACGCCATGGCAACCTCACCTCATAGCTTCCTCCAATGTCCTTCACTGTTTCTTGAAAGATCTGTAAGGCCTCTTCTTCCTCTGAAGTCATTGTCTTTACTGCGACAGGTGGGGTACCAAGTGCCTCCACTCCCTAAAACAGGCGCACTTGGTCAGGTAGTTGACTGTCACTGATGTCATGAGATTGCTTTACTGGCTTCAAGCTGAGTAGTTTTTGCACAAGTGCATTGATCACTAAATATTTTCAGCCAAATTTGTTGGTAAGCATTTTGATCGCACTGTCATAATTTGCATCCGTCAATGCCAAAAACCTGCAATCATATCTGCTGCTGTGGCCCTCAGACCTGACTCCAGATAATTAACTCTGTCTGCCCTGCTTAACTCGGGATTCTTGTGACTTGTCATTTCAACTTGTTTCCAGAGTGACTGCCATGGAGTGATGCTTCCACCGAATCCACCAAGTACCCGTTTAGGGAGCTCAGCTCATGTCCACATGTGCAGCTTCTGGAGGACTGAGGGCTTCTCTTGCTCGCTGAGTCATCCGTCCTTCATTTATTCAGCAGCCTTCTCGTTCTCGTCTTTTGGGCCCCCGTGACTTCTTCGTAGTTCATCCCGGATTCCGTTCCCTCCTCCAGATCATCTTCATCTATTCCAGCTTCAACTTCTCTGTCCAGTTCTTCTCTTCCCCTGAAAGCACGCCCCAGTATTCTTCAGTGACACCCGCTTCTGGGTTTTCCTTTACCAGGACCTCATCAGTCTTTCTGATCAGTCTCGTGACTGAAGTCCGAACTGCTCCTCTTTTCTTCTTTAGCTTTCCTGCCATCGTTTTTCTTTGTTTCCAAATCCGCATTCACAACTTTTGCTGTCCTTCTTTGCATTCCCGGGTCTCGGCACCGACTTCTTCAACGTGGATTTCTCACAAGTGACGACGCTTCCGTCTTGCATCCCAATAAGGATTTATGTGCAATGCTTTACATTTACCTCTGGGGAGCTGGAACGGCGCTAACACGTGGCAGACGCGAGCTTGCCCGTGGATAATCCAATCAAATCAAATCTCTCCCAGGTGCTCCTTCTGGATGACCTTCAACCCCGCCTCCCGTTCACAGCCACAGTGCAGGGCAGCAGTGTAGCATGCTGGCGTGGTCCAGTCCAGTCCAGTCCAGTCCAGTCCATTTTATTTGTGTAGCCCAATATCACAAATTACAAATTTGCCTCAGGGGGCTTTACAGCAACACAACATCCCGTCCTTAGACCCTCTCCTTATCTCATCGGATAAGGAGCCACCCCCCCAGAAAACCTTTTACCCGGATGACAAAACAGGGAGAAACCTCAGGGGGAGCAACAGAGGAGGATCTCTCTCCCAAGAGGACAACGTGCAATGATGTTGTGTTTACACAGCACAACACTGAAAGAGGATAACAGAATTATAACGGACTTATAAGATGTGTAAAAAGAACATGTGATGAGAAGAATGCCAGTGGCGACCACCGTCACCACGGAGACCTGGGAGGAGGACAGGCTGCGCGTGCACACAAGGGAGACTGGCACGACACCATGCACGCACAGAAAAGAGGAAGGGGAAGACCTCATTCAGAGACAGAGGGAAGACGTGTGAGACAAGAGAACAGTTCGCAATAGTCATTAGTCATAATTAAGTCATCAGTTGGTCCGAGGGACCGGAATCACCCGATGCCACTCAACACAGATGAGTGGCATCAGCCTTCCAGTCCAGCGCGTGCACCTTAGCATCTTTGACTCGTTTATGTCTTAATGTTTTTGTTTTTTATTTTTGTTTTTACGGAGTACCCGGTGTGAGGGTCTAAGGACAGGATGGTGTGTTGCCGTAAAGACCACCGAGGCAAATCTGTAATTTGTGATGATGTGCTGTACAAAAAAGAAGACTGGACTTAATGTTGAAGTGCTGAAACTCAAAGAGTTCATAGAAACAACGGGACTAGGTTTCTACTCACATGAACAATACACAGTCCCATGGACGAAAGACTGCTGACAGCATCAAAACCTCTCTTCCCCCCTCTCTCTCCCTCCCTCTCTCCCTCCCTCTCTCTCTCTCTCGCATGCTCTCTCCCCCTCACTCCCTCTCTCTCTCCCTCTCTCTGTCTCTCTCTGTCTCTCTCTGTCTCTCTCTCTCTGTCCCTCTCTCTCTCCCTCCCTCTCTCTCGCCCTCCCTCTCCCTCTCTCTCTCCCTCTCTCCCTCCCTCTCTCTCCCTCTCTCCCTCCCTCTCTCTCTCTCTCCCTCTCTCTGTCTCTCTCTCTGTCTCCCTCCCTCTCTCTGTCTCTCTCTCTCCCTCTCTCTGTCTCTCTCTCTGTCTCCCTCCCTCTCTCTCCCTCTCGCTCTCTCTCTCTCTCTCCCTCTCGCTCTCTCTCTCTCTGTCTCCCTCTCTCTCTTTCCCTCTCTCTCTCTCTGTCTCCCTCCCTCTCTCTCCCTCTCTCTCTCTCCCTCTCTCTCCCTCCCTCTCCCTCTCTCCCTCTCCCTCTCTCTCTCTGTCTCCCTCCCTCTCTCTCCCTCTCGCTCTCTGTCTCTCTCTGTCTCTCTCTCCTCCAGGGATTCTGGAGTTGGCCGTGGAAATGGGGTTTCGCAGTGAACGTGACCTCTGAACTCTGACCCCTCGCCTCACCATGGCCGACAGCGGTGCTCTCCGTGCTGACGTCACTCAGACAGGACAAGCACTGTTATCAATACACAAGAGCGTCATAATCCATGTAGGATCAGCTCGTTATCATTTCTATACATACATACGTGTGCGCGCGTGTGGGTGCGTGTGTGTGTGCGTGTGTGCGTGTGAGACAGGTAAGCATTGTATAATTTTGGTATTTTAAAGTAGTATGCGACGACGTCTAACTAATCCAGCATGGAATAATTTAGGGGTAACACGAGGTGTGTGGTTGGGGCTTCGCGTGACCTTCATTTAAAACCCTTCTGGTGTTTTCTCCGTCGTCCCCAATGTAAACCACGTGCCGTAAGTGGGAAGATACAAAGTAGAAGATTTACATTACATGAATTCACTTCTTCATATTAGATTGATCCAACTTCAAATGCAGCTTCTTCACATAACCCATATTCTGAATATGGATAGTATATTGTAACGTGCATGGATAAGAAGACACGCTGGCCGCTGGCTGGCGGGTCTGACCCTTTGGCTAGCGGTTAGCGATGTCTTCTGCGGTGCGGGCGATACGGGTTCGCGTCCCGGCCGCGGCAGTTCCTGTGGTTGCGTTGTCCACCCAATTCGCTACAATATAGATATTCTGGATTCACCCCGACCATCACAACCACATAAAAACACCCAGCTGGTGTATGAGCGGGCTAATTAAGTTGTCTGTGGGTTTTTAACGGTGTGTCATTTCCCTTACATTTGATTACAGTAAGAATAATGTCCCTCATCATAGTCGACAAAAATAAAATCTAATCTATTTACAATCTCGTTTCACGAGGCCATAAATATGTTCAAATAGCAAACGCAAGATAAATCCAACCCCTAAGCCCAATTAACCTTAATTAACGTTAATTAAGCCTGACCTTAACTTTAAACGTCACACAGTATTAATTAATAATCAGAGCGGAGGGTCTGGATGCTCATATATATATATATATATATATATATATATATATATATATATATATATAAAAAACAATCCCAATTAGCATACATTTGGTAATGCTAATGCTAATTGTAGCATACATGCTGTTTGATATTCTTAATTTTGTTGTTACTTCAATACAGTCTTGTCTTTATGCGGAGCGTCCCATTGAGTAAACTGGCGGGTTTCTATGGAAACAGGTGGCTCTCACTACAGATGGACTGTGAGTTAAATACTGACAGAAATGAGCCCAGTATCTTCATCAAGACTCCTCTTCCTCCTCCTCCTCCTCCTCCTCCTCCCACGCCGGCCCGTCCGCCGTTACCCAACCAACCTCAAGACCTTCTCAAATACACTGCTCCTCGTGACAGTATTTGAAATGTAGACTGACTTTAACGTTATATATATTGCCAAAACACATTTTAAAAAGGCTTTTTTTTAGATCTGAGAGATTTGGTAAAAGTTATGAAGTCATAAAAGAGCAGGAGAAGCAGTTTGGATAATGGATGGATGGATGGATGGATGGATGGATGGATGGATGGATGGATGGATGGGTGGTGAAAGAGTGCATGAACCCTGCGACCCAAATGTGTGTCTTGATGAGCTAAACACCACGACGTTTATTCATGTATTCATTATCTATGCCGCCTTCATCAGTTGCAGGGTCGCCGGGGAGGGGCTGGGACGATTCCCAGCATGCATTGCACCAGAGGCAGCGACACACTATGGACAGGTCCTCGGTCCACTCCTGGGCTCCACACACACATACAAATATCGCACACACTGTGCATAGCAGCTGGAAATGTGACGCCTCTAGCTTGGTAAAGCGTGTGAGAACTTGCAGAGTCCGGGTCATGGTGGGAAACACCACGAGGACGCCTGCAGACCCCCGAGGCTCCACCATTACTTAGAGGCAGTGACGGCCACAGACGCTGGACCGGATGAAGACACGCGTGGTCACACGCGTTTTACTGGGAGGCTGGAAACTCCCCGGGGTCCCAGTAACCCACCTGGCGTTACGCCGTGCCCAGAGAAACCGCATTAGTCTGGACTACAAGAAGACACACGGTGGGCACCCGGAGCCTCTGTGTTCAGAGGAAATACACTCAAATCAGAAACGACAAAGAGTGGCCTGCATGCTGGATTCCCGTTGAGAGTTGCGTTTTAAGACGTTCATTTTGTTTGCTTGATGGCCACTTCTGCAGGAGCGGAAGGCCGCTTCCTCTAGCTGCACCTCCACACCAGGATGCATATGTAGGCTAAACTGCACCTAGACACTTCATATACATTTGGTTAAAAGTCATTTAGGATATAAATCGTTTTAAAAATGAAGTTCATAATGTTTAGATATGTTAAAAATATATATGGAGGGGTCAAACAGAAGAAGGTTAGAGTTTATGCAAATGAGCATGGTTTGCTTAACGTGTGCAGGACCACGCGTGTAGTCAGTCTAACAGCCTAACCTGATTAGCCGCATTATGTCAGTCTATGTTTTCCTCTTGTTTTAATTGGCATGTTGTACAAGGATAGCCGACCCAAATCCCCTTCTCAGGTAGAGGGGCGGGGCTGCGATATTATGAACCCCACGGCACCTCTAGGCCAGTGGTTCTCCACCTTTTTGGGGTCCTGGACCCCCTGCGTATTTCTGATCTACCCTGAGGACCCCTCCACCTGATCTTGGGGGAGGGGGGTTGCAATTTGATAGAAACAGTAGAAACTGCATTTTAAATTGCATTATAGCATTTATTCACTCTTTGGGGCAAAAATAAGAGCTTTCAGTTGTAACTTAGATATAGTTAACAAAACAGAATTCTTATGTAGTAACTTTCAGATATATGTAACAAAACAGAATATATATTCAGTAACTTTCAGATATATGTAACTAAACAGAATATGTATTCAGTAACTTTCAGATATATGTAACAAAACAGAATATGTATTCAGTAACTTTCAGATATATGTAACAAAACAGAATATGTATTTAGTAACTTTCAGATATATGTAACAAAACAGAATATGTATTCAGTAACTTTCAGATATATGTAACAAAACAGAATATGTATTCAGTAACTTTCAGATATATGTAACAAAACAGAATATGTATTCAGTAACTTTCAGATATATGTAACAAAACAGAATATGTATTCAGTAACTCTCAGATATATGTAACAAAACAGAATATGTATTCAGTAACTTTCAGATATATGTAACAACAGAATTTTTATGCAGTAACTTTTAACGATGCAAACGGGAGCGAGATCTCTTATTAAAATACACTAAATTACACTTGTGAAACAGATGTAATTAGGGAAAAAAGTCCTGTTACCCTTTATAGTTTAGGTAGATAAAGGTCTCAGTCACATTTGAGTAAAATAATCCTATTTCTATAAATGTCATAGGATCTTTTTTTTAAAGATATTTTATTTTCACGGACCCCTTGCAATTACACCACGGACCACTAGGGGTCCGCGGACCCCCGGTTGAGAAACACTGGCTAGGCCGTAGCATCCAGGCGCTAGGAGGAAGACCCGCCCCTATTCTGCCTCTGATTCGCTAACCTGAACCCTAACCCCACCCTAACCCTAACCAACCCAACCAACGGAGGCAACGAGTACTGGCCAATCTGGCCAATCCTAGCGCTTGGATGCTGCGCGGGGCGTGTCTTGCCTAGAAGCGCCGCCGTGGCGCTGGTGAACTGTCCGGGCTTGTGCGTTGGAGCGCGGCAGAAAGCGGATGGTCGTCTCAAGTGAACGGTGCAGATTGTTTGAGAGCAGAACGTGTTCCCAATTTAGCGGTTGACGAACAGTGATCCAAAGGCTTCGGATTTCTGTGATCCGCAAGAGGTACATATGAGATTGTGTATCGCTTTTCATACCGTGACTACATGTTATGGTGTAAAAACGCAATTGTGTCGCTAATCGCGAGTAGCCGTTAGCATTAGCATAACAGCCGTTAGCTTTGCGTTGTGTTGCTAATTGCGAGTAGCCGTTAGCTTTAGCGTAATAGCCGTTAGCTTTGCATTGTGTTGCTAATTGCGAATAGCCGTTAGCATTAGCATAATAGCCGTTAGTATTAGCATAATAGCCGTTAGTTTTGCATTGTGTTGCTAATTGCGAGTAGCCGTTAGCTTTATCATAATTGCCGTTAGCTTTGCATTGTGTTGCTAATTGCGAGTAGCCGTTAGCATTAGCATAACATCCGCTACCTTTGCATTGTGTTGCTAATTGCGAGTAGCCGTTAGCTTTAGCATAATAGCCGTTAGCTTTGCATTGTGTTGCTAATTGCGAGTAGCCGTTAGCTTTAATATAATTGCCACTAGCAATTGTGTTGCTAATTGCGAGTGGCCGTTAGCATTAGCATAATAGCAGTTAGCTCAGCTTTGAAGAGTTGGTTAAGACAAGCTACTGCTAGCTCGCCACGGAATAGTGTGTGGACTTGCTGCTGGGCTGGTTTGTTTGACTCAGGAGACGGCTGATTCGAGACTAAGAGAGCCCAGCTCCGTTGGACCACTTGGGAGAACTGGTTTCTGCTGCAGCGCCGTTTGACTGTCTTCTGCGCTCTGCCGAGCGCGCGTCATCCAGTCCCCCATCGTGTGTCCCCCTAAAAGCTCCCTGGATCTGTGAGTACCGAGCACGTGCTTTTTAGTTTGCTTGTGCGACCCGGGGACGCGGCCACCACAGTTTCTAGACCCCCACGCCCCCA
>JAJHIY020001349.1:27500-190000 GCA_022114975.2 Lampris megalopsis | reverse complement strand
GATACATCGATAGATGGAGAGAGAGGGAGAGAGAGAAAGCTAGAGAGAGAGAGAGAGAGAGAGAGAGAGATAGATAAATAGAGGGAGAGAGAGAAGAGACAGATAGATAGATAGATAGATAGATAGATAGATAGATAGATAGATAGATAGATAGATAGATAGATAGATAGATAGATAGATAGATAGGTAGATAGGTAGATGGAGAGAGAGAGAGCAATAGAGAGATAGGTAGATGGAGAGAGAGAGAGTGATACATCAATAGATGGAGAGAGAGAGAGAGAGAGAGATAAATAGAGGGAGAGAGAGAAGAGATAGATAGATAGATAGATAGATAGATAGATAGATAGATAGATAGATAGATAGATAGATAGATAGATAGATAGAGAGGGAGAGAGGGAGAGCGATACATCGATAGATGGAGAGAGAGAGAGAGAGAGAGAGAGAGAGAGAGAGAGAGAGAGAGAGAGAGAGAGAGAGAGACACGGGAGGCCCTCCCCGGGGATTGTGGGTAGGATGTAACGATGATAATTATAATGGCAGCGTATTTGTGCAGCACGTCTCTAAACAGTCAGCAAGAGCTGCTCGGTAACAAACAAGCAGCAAAGCAGAACCAGCAGGCGGCCATGGTGACCACGTGACATGGGCTGCAGGCTCCATTAAGGCTCACAGCTCATTAAACGGGACCCCAGCAGAAAAAAAACCCCCCAAAACAAAACGGTAATAATATTAATCTGAAACCAGTTGCACTTCAAACCAGCAAATTAAGAAAACCACAACTGCATAATGAGAGTATTTACAATTACAGTTATCGTCCGAATGTACGTTTGTTTAAAAAGAAAACTGGTTTCAACTGGCGTCTCATAACGAGGCGGTGTTCATTGCATTATTTGAGACAATTTGTCCCAAGTGCTTGAAATAGGCGCAGAATAAAGCTCAAAGAAGCAAGATAAACACTATTGTGGGAAATATGAAAGACGTTATCATGCGATTAACCTCCACGTTTGGCTGAGGCGGCGTCTGAAACCGGCGGGACAGTAAACACCGGGCAGCGTTAAAACACCGTCTTCCGTCATGTGGACTCCACTCCTCTTTTTCTGATGAATGAAAGTATACAAGTATACTTCCGGCTTCACCTCAGTGGCGAGCTTGTGACGTGGCTGCTCTGCGACAACGTCTTACCCATCACCCTGTACATATGGGCGTCAGATGCTCCAGAGGCTCCTGGAGAATCAACTGTTGGTTAAGGTGGAGAAATGTGAGGGAAACGTTCTGGAGGTTTCCTCCCTGGGGTTCGTTGTTAACACCAGCGGTGTGGACCCAGCTAAGACCAGAGTGGTCACGAACTGGCCCACTTCCTCCACCCGTACAAAGCTTTAGTGGTTCCTGGGGTTCACAAATATTTATCGTCGGTTCATCTTGACCTACAGTTTGGTGGCAGTCCCCCCCTCATCTCTGTCACCTCCTCAAGAGCTCCAATCCAACGGTTTTCAGTGGCTGAAGAGGCATTTGGTGAGTTAAAGGCACATTTCACCTCTTCCCAGATCCGGCCTGACAATTCATCGTGGAGGTAGATGCCTCCGACACAAGTGTTGGAGCAGTACTCTCTCAGCGTTCGGCAGAAGACCAGAAGATCCACCCTCGCGCCTTTTACTCGTGCAAACTATCCCCAGATGAAAAATAATTCTGACAGTCGAGAGTTACTGTCGATGAAGCCAGCCCTAGAAGAGTGGAGGCACTGGTTGGAGAGAGCAGAGCAACGGTTTGTAGTCTGGACTGGTCACAGAAATCTAGCGCATATCCGATCAGTCAAAAAAAGTAAACTTTAGACAGTCCAGGTGGGCTCTGTCTTTTAACCATTTTAATCTCTCTATTTTACCACCCAAGTTCCAAAAAACATGAAGCCGGATGCACTCTCCCGGCAGTACCAGTCCGCCAATCTCCACTCTCGGGTTCTGCAGTAGGGCCACCCCCCCCATCTGGCTTTTTACCCCAGGATGAGCTGCACCCTGGCTCTGTTGTGGCAACAGTTTTGGTGGCCGACCATGGAGAAGGACATCCGGGGGTTCATTGCCGCTTGTATGACTTGCTCTCAGCATCATGGCCTCTGTCAACTGCCATTGATCCTGCGTCCTCCCTGGTTCCACATCTCCGTAGACTTGGTTGCCAGACTGCCGGTCTCTGGTGGTAACACCGCTGTCGTCACTGTCGTTGATCCCTTTTCTAAAACTGCTCACCTCATTCCACTGCTAAAATTGCCCACTGCTAAAGAAACAGCTGAAATTCTACTTAATCATGTATTCCACCTGCACGGTCTCTCTTGCGACATGATCTCTGACTGGGGGCCTCGATTCATTCCCTGTTTCAGGGCTGAGTTCTGTCCCTTGCTTGGAACCAAGGCCAGTTTGTCATCTGGGTGGCACCCCTAGACCAACGGTCAAGCCGAACGCACGAACAGGCTATGGAAACTGCCCTGCACTGCCTCATCTCCCGCAACCCGTTTTCCAGGTCCAAACAACTCCTCTGGATCGAGTACGCCCACAACACTCTTCCCAGTTCAGCCACCGGCCTCTCTTCCTTCCAATGCTCTCAGGGGTACCAACCACCCATTTTTTATGAGCAAGAACGTGAGACCAGTGTCCCCTCGATTCAGGCGTTCATTCGGAGATGCCAGCGTACCTGGATGCAGGCTCACTCCACCTTTCTCCATTTGTCCGACTGCTACCAGTGGGCCACCAACTGACATCTTACTCCGGCACCCCGTTATATCCCTGAACAATGTGTCTGGTTTTCCACACGAGAGCTGCCTCTCCGTGTGGAGTCCAGGAAGCTGGTACCATGGTTCATGGGCCTATTCCCCATCTCCAAGATAGTCAATCTTGGAGCTGTCTGCCTGCCCCGATGTATGAAGATTCACCCCATGTTCCACGTACCCAGGCTCAAACCAGTCAGTATAAGTCTGTTTCAGCCCTCCTCTAGACCCCCCCCTCCCTGACTCATCGATGAGGCACCAGCCTACACTGTCCATCGCCTTATCAAATCCCGACGGCATGGCAGGGATTTTCAGTACCTTGTTGGACTTGGAGGGCTACAGTCCTGAAGAGCGCCAATTGGGTCCCTGCCTCATCAAGGCCAATCTATGAAGATTCACCCCACGTTCCACGTACCCAGGCTCAAACCAGTCAGTATACGTCTGTTTCAGCCCTCCTCTAGACCCCCCCCTCCCTGACTCATCGATGAGGCACCAGCCTACACTGTCCATCGCGTCATCAAATCCCGACGGCATGGCGGGGGTTTTCAGTACCTTGTTGGACTTGGAGGGCTACAGTCCTGAAGAGCGCCAGTTGGATGCCTGCCTCATCAAGGCCGATCTATGAAGATTCACCCCACGTTCCACGTACTCAGGCTCAAACCAGTCAGTATAAGTCTGTTTCAGCCCTCCTCTAGACCCCCCCCCTCCCTGACTCATCGATGAGGCACCAGCCTACACTGTCCATTGCCTCATCAAATCCCGACGGCATGGCAGGGGTTTTCAGTACCTTGGTGGACTTGGAGGGCTACAGTCCTGAAGAGCGCCCCTGGGTCCCTGCCTCATGAAGGAGTTCCACTATTCTCATACTGACCAGCCTGGGGGAACATCATGAGCCGTTCCTTCCTGGGGGGCGGGGGGGTTCTGTCACAACGCCTACCAGTTCATCTAGTTCATAACCTTTTCTTTGTCTTATCACTAGTTGTTGCCAGCTCACCAATGTCATTGTCATTTCAGATCCCATCTTCCCTTGCAGCCTGGCTGCCTCGCCACTCCTCTCCCCTGTTTTCCCCACCCAGCTCCTCATCTGCAGCTCGTTTTCTCCGACTACCCCATGCTACTTATGCCAGCCCCTTCTCACTAGTTCCCTACCAGATCGTCTAGTGCATTTTGCCAACCAGCTATCCAGCACTTTCCATGTGATCTGCCTGACCTGCTCGTTTTGTGTGTGTGTGTGTGACTGCTGCCTGACTCTGGACTCTGTTTCTTCCTTAAACCATTACTATCTATCTATCTATCTATCTATCTATCTATCTATCTATCTATCTATCTATCTATCTATCTATCTATCTATCTATCTATCTATCTATCTATCTATCTATCTATCTATCTATCTATCTATCTATCTATCTATCTATCTATCTATCTATCTATCTATCTATCTATCTATCTATCTGTCTATCTGTCTGTCTGTCTGTCTGTCTGTCTGTCTGTCTGTCTGTCTATCTATCTATCTATCTATCTATCTATCTATCTATCTATCTATCTATCTATCTATCTATCTATCTATCTGTCTATCTGTCTGTCTGTCTGTCTGTCTAGAGAATGGCATCTATCTATCTATCTATCTATCTATCTATCTATCTATCTATCTATCTATCTATCTATCTATCTATCTATCTATCTATCTATCTATCTATCTATCTATCTATCTATCTATCTATCTATCTGTCTATCTATCTATCTATCTGTCTATCTGTCTATCTGTCTGTCTGTCTGTCTGTCTGTCTAGAGAATGGCATCTATCTGATGAGAGAATGGCTGTTACCCTCCTTACTGCTGATGTGGACGTCCGGTGACTAAGAGGTTTTTGGTTTTAACTGCACGATCCGGTGAAACTTCCTCTAATGTCTTCCAAACAAGAACAAAAGGAAGTTCATTCTTGGCTCGCTGCAGAGATTTGAACATTTGCTTTCCATTCTCTTACATAACAAGGGGAACTTGGTGTCGGTGCCTCTCGACCTCGGTTTTGCTCTGAAATTCAGAAGTAAGTGATCTGCATCCTAAAAGTGGGTTGTTACATATTTTCGGGTTTAAAATTCCAGACCTGGTCTACCAGACTTGGAGATACAGCGCTTTCCCCTAACAGACAGATGAACATTATGTACTTTTTCACATTTGGCACTTGTGGCCTGTAGTGTCAGCTGTGCCCAGAGCAGATTTAATTAACTAATGCTGCGGTGTTATTCTGCTTCCAGCGCTTTGTAACTTGGCTAAGAGAAGGGCTTTACAAATAAAGTTATTGTTTTTCTTCTTCGTGCTGTTAATGTTGTTTCTGAAAATCGTTATTATTGTTTTTTTATTGCTTTTATTATTTTCTATTGAGTCATTGCGAGATAGATATTGTGAATGACATACTCTGATGTGTGGAAAACTAAGTTTATTGTTTGGGTTGACTGACTGAGCATTAGAGAGATTAGAGAGAGAGGGCAGGAAATTATAAGTAGTAACCCCACCCCCCCAACTCCTTTTTGAACATATAATAGTTGTTGGATTCTCTATTGAGAATTATTTATGCTGAATTCTCCTGGTTTTATTTTTATCATTTGTTGTTGTTTTTTTTAATGTATGTTGGTCCTTTTTTCTTTTATTTTGCATGTTCGAAATAAAGACTCGTTCCAGCCGCTTGTATCCACGATCTCACCCTTTCGGGTCACCACCCAAAGCTCATGACCATAGGTGAGGGTTGGACCCAAGACTGACTGGTAAACTGAGAGCTTTGCCTTCCGGCTCAGCTCCCTCTTCACCACAACGGTCCGGTGCAACGTCCGCATTACTGCTGATGCTGCACCAATCCACCTGTCAATCTCCCGCTCCATCCTACCCTCACTCCTGAACAAGACCCCGAGATACTTGAACTCCTTCACTTGAGGCAACAACTCCTCCCCAACCCGGAGGGAGCAAGCCACCATTTTCCGGTAGAGAACCAGTCAGTTGAGATGGTTCGGGCATCTGATCAGGATGGGGTCCTCCCTATAGTCCCTGGGTCCTATAGGCACGGCCCCATCAGGATGCCTCCTGGACGCTTTTCTTTGGAGGTTTTCCAGGCACGGCCAACTGGGGGGAGACCCCGGGGTAGACCCAGAACTCGCTGGAGAGGCTACATGTCCAATCTGGCCTGGGAATGCCTTGGGATCCCCCAGGAGGAGCTGGAGGGTGTTGCTGGGGAGGAGTGCCCTACTTAGCTTGCTGCCACCGCGACCCGACCCCGGAGAAGCGGCTGAAGATGAATGAATAAAGACATTTGACTTGATCATCATCATTATCATCTTCTTGTTGTTCATCTTGACCTGGTTCCGGTTCTGGTTCTTGTTATTGTCTAATAAGACTGTCAGTTTCTGTGTACTCGCTAGACTACAAGACAGATGACTCTATAATGAAGCCATGGGAGCATTTCATTAAGCACTACAAGGATGATACCCTGAGAGCCTCCTTGAAGAGCTCTAGATTTGACAAACTGGGAATCCCTGGCTCAGGGCCGACCTGCCTGGAGCAGAGAAGTCCAGGACGGTGCAGGAGAAGCTCCTGTGCCATGTTGAAGAGGCAGCGGCGCGAAGGACTCGTAGCCGCACCTCCTCCCTGGCATGTCCAGCGGTGCCGCAGAGGATTCTGGGCTCAGTCTGGTCTGTTAAGCCATCTGCCCGCCCACCTAAACCCAACACAATGAGAAGTACCATGGTCATCATCAACTACGATGGATGAAGAGGAGAGATAATGGCCATTTGTCTCTCAGCAAACATGAAGCAACCTTTTCTGCCAGTTGTCTCCTGAGCAAGTAAACAGGACAGATCTGCCCAAGTCATGGGGGCCATCCAAGGAAACGGCAAGCTGAAGTTCTTCATGAGCACCAACGGGAGACTGGTCGAGCTTCTGGATTCCCTCTGCTGACAGAAATGTGCACGCGCCTAAAGCTAAAGGACGTCTCTGTGCAGCGTTCAAACAAAGTAGTTATACGGGCGTCCGTGGATCGCCGGTTCGAATCCCCGTGTTGCCTCCGGCTTGGCCGGGCGTCTCTACAGACACAATTGGACGTGTCTGCGGGCTCGAAGCCGGATGTGGGTATGTGTCCTGGTCGCTGCACTAGCGCCTCCTCTGGTCGGTCGGGGTGCCTGTTCGCGGGGGGGGGGACTGGGGGGATCCTCCCAGGCGCTACGTCCCCCTGGTGAAACTCCTCACTGTCAGGTGAAAAGAAGCGGCTGGCGACTCCACATGGATGGGAGGAGGCGTGTGGTAGTCTGCAGCCCACCCCGGATCGGCAGAGGGGGGTGGAGCAGCGACCGGGACGGCTCGGAAGGGTGGGGTAATTGGACGGGTACAATTGGGGGGGAAAAGGGGGGAGGGTCTATGGAGGTTCTTGCAAGGGGCATTTTTGTGTGTGTGGTTAAAATCCCCAAACCACAAACAGGATCAACAAACACTTTGCCCTCCTGTGTGTGTCTGTGTGTGTCTGTGTGTGTGTGTGGGGGGGGAGTGGGGGGGTTGGAGGTAAAACACAGTGCTGGAGGAGCACACGCTCGCTCAGCAAAGCTCCCCACAGATAAACAAATGAAAAATCTTCCATATGTCAACACACAACACACACAACACACACAACACACACAACACACACAACACACACAACACACAACACTGGAGGCAGCGACACCAACAACACCACATTGATCTGTTCTGTACTCACGCCGTGTGTCTGTGTGTGTGTGTGTGTTCAATTTTGTGTGTGTGAGTGTTCTATCCCTGTGTGTGTGTGTGTTCTAACCGTGTATGTGTGTGTGTGTGTGTGTGTGTGTGTATGTGTTCTGTTCCTGTGTGTGTATTCTATCGCCGTATGTGTGTGTGTGTGTGTGTGTATTCTATCCCTGTGTGTGTGTTTTATCCCTGTGTGTGTGTGTGTTTTATCCCTGTGTGTGTGTTTTATCCCTGTGTGTGTGTTTTATCCCTGTGTGTGTGTTCTATCCCTGTGTGTGTGTTTTATCCCTGTGTGTGTGTTTTATCCCTGTGTGTGTGTTCTATCCCTGTGTGTGTGTTTTATCCCTGTGTGTGTGTTCTATCCCTGTGTGTGTGTGTGTGTATGTGTATGTGTATTCTATCCCTGTGTGTGTGTGTGTGTGTGTGTGTTCTATCCCTGTGTGTGTGTTTTATCCCTGTGTGTGTATTCTATCCCTGTGTGTTTGTTCTATCCCTGTGTGTGTGTTTTATCCCTGTGTGTGTGTTATATCCCTGTGTGTGTGTGTTTTATCCCTGTGTGTGTATTCTATCCCTGTGTGTGTGTTCTATCCCTGTGTGTGTGTTTTATCCCTGTGTGTGTGTTTTATCCCTGTGTGTGTATTTTATCCCTGTGTGTGTATTCTATCCCTGTGTGTGTGTTTTATCCCTGTGTGTGTATTCTATCCCTGTGTGTGTATTCTATCCCTGTGTGTGTGTTTTATCCCTGTGTGTGTGTTCTATCCCTGTGTGTGTGTTTTATCCCTGTGTGTGTGTTTTATCCCTGTGTGTGTGTTTTATCCCTGTGTGTGTATTTTATCCCTGTGTGTGTGTTCTATCCCTGTGTGTGTATTTTATCCCTGTGTGTGTGTTTTATCCCTGTGTGTGTGTCATATCCCTGTGTGTGTGTGTGTATGTGTATGTGTATTCTATCCCTGTGTGTGTGTGTGTGTTCTATCCCTGTGTGTGTGTTTTATCCCTGTGTGTGTGTATTCTATCCCTGTGTGTGTGTTTTATCCCTGTGTGTGTGTTTTATCCCTGTGTGTGTGTGTGTGTTCTATCCCTGTGTGTGTGTTTTATCCCTGTGTGTGTGTTCTATCCCTGTGTGTGTGTTCTATCCCTGTGTGTGTATTTTATCCCTGTGTGTGTGTGTGTGTATGTGTATTCTATCCCTGTGTGTGTGTGTGTGTTCTATCCCTGTGTGTGTGTTTTATCCCTGTGTGTGTGTTTTATCCCTGTGTGTGTGTTTTATCCCTGTGTGTGTATTTTATCCCTGTGTGTGTGTTCTATCCCTGTGTGTGTATTTTATCCCTGTGTGTGTGTTTTATCCCTGTGTGTGTGTTATATCCCTGTGTGTGTGTGTGTATGTGTATGTGTATTCTATCCCTGTGTGTGTGTGTGTGTGTTCTATCCCTGTGTGTGTGTTTTATCCCTGTGTGTGTGTATTCTATCCCTGTGTGTGTGTTTTATCCCTGTGTGTGTGTTCTATCCCTGTGTGTGTGTTCTATCCCTGTGTGTGTGTTCTATCCCTGTGTGTGTATTTTATCCCTGTGTGTGTGTGTGTGTGTATGTGTATGTGTATTCTATCCCTGTGTTTGTGTGTGTGTGTGTGTACGTGTATGTGTATTCTATCCCTGTGTGTCTGTGTGTGTGTGTGTGTGTGTGTGTTCTATCCCTGTGTGTGTGTGTGTGTGTGTTCGTGTGTTCTATCCCTGTGTGTGTGTTTTATCCCTGTGTGTGTGTTCTATCCCTATGTGTGTGTGTTATGTGTGTGTGTGTGTGTTCTATCCCTGTGTGTGTGTGTGTGTGCGTGTGTGTGTGTGTTCTATCCCTGTGTGTGTTCTATCTCTGTGTGTGTTGTGTGTGTATGTGTATTCTATCCCTGTGTGTGTGTGTGTGTGTGTGTGTGTGTGTGTATTGTATCCCTGTGTGTGTGTGTGTGTGTGTGTATGCTATCCCTGTGTGTGTGTGTGTGTGTTCTATCCCTGTGTGTGTGTGTGTGTGTGTGTTCTATCCCTGTGTGTGTGTGTGTGTGTGTGTATTCTATCCCTGTGTGTGTGTGTGTGTGTGTGTGTGTGTGTATTCTATCCCTGTGTGTGTGTGTGTGTTCTATCCCTGTGTGTGTGTATGTGTATTCTATCCCTGTGTGTGTGTTCTATTCCTGTGTGTGTGTGTGTGTGTGTGTGTGTGTGTGTGTGTGTGTGTTCTATTCCTGTGTGTGTGTGTGTGTGTGTGTGTGTGTTCTATCCCTGTGTGTGTGTGTGTGTGTGTGTGTGTGTGTTCTATCCCTGTGTGTGTGTGTGTGTATTCTATCCCTGTGTGTGTGTGTGTGTGTGTATGTGTATTCTATCCCTGTGTGTGTGTGTGTGTGTATGTGTATTCTATCCCTGTGTGTGTGTGTGTGTGTGTGTGTGTGTGTAGGCTGCTGGGTTGTGGGGCAGCCTGCTGGAGGAAGCAGGTTTGTCAAGTCAGTGTCGTGTTCTGAACATCTTCCACCTTCCAGCCTTTATCCCCACTGCTAGCCTGTGTGCTGGTGCTCTGCATTGTGTAATGTGTATTGTGTAATGTGTAGTGTGTAATGTGTATTGTGTAGTGTGTAATGTGTATTGTGTAATGTGTAATGTGTAATGTGTAGTGTGTAATGTGTAATGTGTAATGTGTATTGTGTAGTGTGTAATGTGTAATGTGTATTGTGTATTGTGTAGTGTGTAATGTGTAATGTGTATTGTGTAATGTGTAATGTGTATTGTGTAGTGTGTAATGTGTAGTTTGTAGTGTGTAATGTGTAATGTGTAATGTGTATTGTGTAGTGTGTATTGTGTAGTGTGTAATGTGTATTGTGTAATGTGTAATGTGTATTTTGTAATGTGTATTGTGTAATGTGTAATGTGTAATGTGTATTGTGTAATGTGTATTGTGTATTGTGTAATGTGTAATGTGTAATGTGTAATGTGTAGTGTGTAATGTGTAATGTGTATTGTGTAATGTGTAATGTGTAATGTGTATTGTGTAATGTGTATTGTGTATTGTGTAGTGTGTATTGTGTAGTGTGTATTGTGTAGTGTGTAATGTGTAGTGTGTAATGTGTAATGTGTATTGTGTAATGTGTAATGTGTAGTGTGTATTGTGTAATGTGTATTGTGTAATGTGTAATGTGTATTGTGTAATGTGTAATGTGTAATGTGTAGTGTGTAATGTGTATTGTGTAATGTGTAGTGTGTAATGTGTAGTGTGTAATGTGTAGTGTGTAATGTGTAATGTGTAGTGTGTAATGTGTAGTGTGTATTGTGTAATGTGTATTGTGTAGTGTTGATCCATGTGAGACAAACCGAGACACCACAAGCGGTTCTGTCTCGTAATTGCCTGATTAAACTGGACCAGTCCCGCCCCAGACGGGATAAACCGTCTTCAGATCCCTTCAGTACTTCAGGTAAACAAGGGGATTCGTCTTGTTTTGGGGAATCGGAAGCAGAATCACAAACCTGACCCAAACGGAGACTCATGATCAGCACGGGCAGACCGGTCCACTTGCTGTGGTGGCCCGGCTCACTTCAGCAGGCAAAACACGGTCTCAGGGTTTGGCTGTGGGGCGAATAAATCTTGTTCTGATTCTGATAAATCGATATGATTCTGATAAATCGATCTGATTCTGATAAATCTTGTTTTGATTCTGATAAATCGATCTGATTCTGATAAATCTTGTTTTGATTCTGATAAATCGATCTGATTCTGATAAATCTTGTTTTGATTCTGATAAATCGATCTGATTCTGATAAATCGATCTGATTCTGATAAATCGATCTCATTCTGATAAATCGATCTGATTCTGATAAATCGATCTGATTCTGATAAATCTTGTTTTGATTCTGATAAATCGATCTGATTCTGATAAATCTTGTTTTGATTCTGATAAATCGATCTGATTCTGATAAATCGATCTGATTCTGCTAACGAAGACAGACTCATATGCGAAGGTTACCCATGCCAAGGACAGGGAGTGAGCCACAGACAGTCGTGGGGGGCGGGGGGGGGTCAGGGCAGCATGGGGAGGGGGTGCGTTTGTGTACCAGCATTGACAGGTGTGATGATGGAGGGGAGATAAACCCCTGATCCATATCCAGCTATCAAACTTTAGCCAACGCTGGCCACCACACGAAGACCCAAACGTCCCTAAAAAAAGCCCCGCGCTGTGTAAGCTGTCAACAGGGGAGAAACCAGCAGGCAGACCAGCAGGCAGACCGGCAGGCAGACCCGCTCCATCAGCGGACGCAGCGGCGGCCCGAGCAGTTGTGGGGTAAACACGAGGTAAGCCGGGCCGCTGTTGACATGCCGTGCTCAGCTGCAACGTGACACCCCTGGCTGGGGAGGCTGGGAAAGAAACGCCCGGAACTAAGAAACGAGGACGAGTCAGAAACCCCCACCGTGTTCACACGGCGGCCATTTTGCTGTCACGTGACGCTCGGGGTGGGAACCCTTACGTGAACCAGCGTATGCCAGGCCGGAAGTCGTGTTATGTAAAGAGCAGTGGAAACATCTTTCCCTTCACCACTTCCGCCAAAATCCAGGGAAAGAAATGGGTTGTTAAAGTCAAGACAGATGTGGGGCCGTATCACATATATAGATAGATAGATAGATAGATAGATAGATAGATAGATAGATAGATAGATATCTATCTATCTATCTATCTATCTATCTATCTATCTATCTATCTATCTATCTATCTATCTATCTATATATATATATATATATGTACTAGAAGTTTGGTTCTCCACCCGTCTAAATCTCCCTCCTCTTCATCCTGCCAGCTAACCGCCTTCTCCCTGCCCCTCAACCCCCCCCCCTCCACTCCAACTCCCCCCCCCAAATGCTCAGAATCATCTGAAATGCCGAGAAAAGTGGTTTTTAGCCATTTTTAGAAAATGCATATTTTGCATAATTATGCATAATTATTTTAATTTTCTGCTATTTTTCTGGTCCTCTCTGGAACAATACCTACCACCTCCAAAAAAATTAGGATCATAAGTGCATTTGTGCAAAAATGCATTTATTTTGCATAATGCCAAAACATTTCTAAGTCCCCAAAAAATTTTTTTTTTATATAGGTGAAAAAAATCAAAGATGCTCAGAATCGTCTGAAATGCCGAGAAAAGTGGTTTTTAGCCATTTCTATAAAAATGCATATTTTGCATATTTGTGCATAATTATGCATAATTTAAATTTTCTGGGATTTTCCCCTTACTCTCTGAGACAATACTTACCACCTCCACAAAGAATTAGGATCATAAGTGCTTTAGTTTTCGGTCCCGCTATCTACACTAACACCACACACACACACACATTACGAAAGTATATGAGCGAAATATATATATATATATATAACATCTAGTGAGTCAAGTAAGTTCTTCATGAGAGAGTACAAGCCTGTTCCTTGCCACCAGCAGTCATCAGCTGGCAGTGAAGCTACTGGAGGAAAGGACCAACCAATCACTGCCTCGCCACGCACATCACGCGCACTTCGTGGCCTGCGAGAGACAGAAAGAGGAAATGCAGAGCCAGCTCACTGGCCAGACTTCCACACCAGTTTCCCCCCCGTGTTGCATCACCCAAAGACGTCTGCGCTGACGTCTTGCCACACTTCCGGTTTCTGAGATCTGTGCTAGAGATCGTTTCTCTTCTCCTTGAACTGTGTTTGGACCCTTAGAAAAACGATGTTTGCGTCAGTGCCCTCTTACTCTACCTCGTAAACCAAAAATAAACGAGAGTTCTTTAAGTTCACTTTTGTACTTGCAGAAATGTGAACTTGAGAACATTAAACTTACGAACCCGTTGAGTACGCTGTTAGTGTTTATCGAAATCGACTAAAAGTGCACATTTCAGTCCCAGCAGTAGACCTCTATACGTCAAGTCGGCTCGAAGTTCCTCCCAAATACACTTCTTTCAAGTGAACAAGTGGGCCGAACTGGTGCCAAAAAGTAACGTAATAAAACACCCCTGAGTACACTTTTAGTTCCCGAGGGCTAGAATTACTTTTCCACATCACTTTTTGTATATTTTGTTCGTGAATGTAAAACATTGTAACGCGCGACCCTTTAGTCGAGCGGTTAGCGATGTCTCCTGCGGCGCGGGCGATACGGGTTCGCGTCCCGGCCGCGGCAGTTCCTGTGGTTGCCCCCCCCCCCGAATTCGCTACATTGGCGTCAGAAGTGGGATGGAGCGACCGTAAGGCCACTGGAAGCTGAAGCGGATGCGCCCTGAGGCGTGAAGGAGCTGACATGCTTAAGCGCGGGGACGCGCTTCCCGAAGGAGGGGGGTAGTGTAACGTGCATGGATAAGAAGGCTTGCGGGTCTGACCCTTTTTTAGTCGAGCGGTTAGCGATGCCTCCTGCGGTGCGGGCGATACGGGTTCGCTTCCCGGCCGCGGCAGTTCCTGTGGTTTCGTTGTCCCCCGAATTCGCCACAATATTCTAATTTTTGCTCCTGTTTTAACGACCACGAACGACTAGACTCGCGAGCTGGTTGGCTAACGGGTCGGACCCTTTAGTTGACTAATTAGAGCAGGCGACCCGGGTTCGCGTCCCGGCTGCGGCAGATTCCCGGCTGCCCCCCCTGAATTCGCTACACTGGAGTCAGAAGTGGGACGGTGAGACAGCGAGGCCATCGGAAGCGCGTGCGCCCAGAGGCGTGAGGGAGCCGATACCGAAGGAGGGGGTTGTGTAATGATCACGAATGACTAGACTCGCTAGCCCAACAAGTCCTCCAACCCATACGACCACATAGGTCGTTTGTCTTCTAACACGACCCACAGGAGCGTTTCCCAAATTAGCGCCCCCTACCGGCGGCAGGAGATATGACATAGATACTTTTCGTCTCTGTACACTGTGGGGTTTTAAAGCAAACTGAGAACAATAGAATATGTAGTCAGTGCGTTTCTGTGTTGTTTCGCCGTCTAGGATAGTAACTAAGATTGTTTTTGGCAGTATGTTTACCTACGAATAACGTTATAGGAGCTAACTTAACGTTAGCCAAAAGTTAGAAAGTCAGCTAGCGTAGACATTATAACAGCTGTGTGACATTATACTTAGCTTTTATTAATATTCGTTCTCACGAGAGCTTAGGGAAGGAGATCGCTTGTTGTTACAGGGAAGTAACGTATTATAATTACAGAGGACCGCGAGGAAGTAGCTTAAAACGTAACTGTAGGTTGTAATAAGCTGCTTGTACAAACGACCTGTGGGGTGGTTTTTTGGTGGAGGACAGTCTCCTCTAGCCCGTTGGTCGGATCATTTAGTTGACTGGTTAGCGCAGTGCGGGCAACTCGGGTTCGCGTCCCGGCTGCGGCAGATTCCCGGCTGCCCCCCTGAATTCGCTACACTGGAGTCAGAAGTGGGACGGTGAGACCGCGAGGCCATCGGAAGCGCGTGTGCCCAGAGGCGTGAGGGAGCTGATACCAAAGGCTCCGTCTAACCAAGGCCACTGACGAGGATCCACAGCACAAGATCTTCATCCTAACGGTTCCGGTCCCCACAGGAGTTACAGTCACCCCGGGCGTCTCCCCTATACGTCATCAATGCAAAAGTTGCAATGCATAATCAGTACTATGGTATGTACTGTATGCACTATGATATGTACTATAATACGTACTATGTATGCACTATGTATGTACTGTATGTACTATATATAATGATATGTACTATATATGTACTATATGTACTTGAATATGTAGTATATGCACTATGTATGTGCTATGAGATGTAATCTATGTACTGTGATATGTACTATGGTATGTACTATGTATGTGCTATGTTATGTACTATTATATGTACTATATACACTATGATATGTACTGTGCATGTACTATGATGTGCTAAGTATGTACTACATGTACAATGATATGTACTATGTATGCACTATGTATGTACTGTATGTACTTTAATATGTACTATGTATGGACTATATATACTGATATGTACTATATATGTACTATATGTACTTGAATATTTAGTATATGCACTATGTATGTGCTATATGTACTATGAGATGTAATCTATGTACTGTGATATGTACTATGGTATGTACTATGTATGTGCTGTTATGTACTATTATATGTACTATATACACTATGATATGTACTATAATACATACTATGTATGTACTGTATGTACTTTAATATGTACTATGTATGGACTATATATACTGATATGTACTATATATGTACTATATGTACTATAATACGTACTATGTATGCACTATGTATGTACTGTATGTACTTTAATATGTAGTATATGTACTGTGCATGTACTATATATACTGATATGTACTATGTATGTACTATATGTACTTGAATATGTAGTATATGCACTATGGTATGTACTATGTATGTACTATATGTACTATGAGATGTAATCTATGTACTGTGATATGTACTATATATGTACTATGGCATGTGCTATGTTATGTACTATTATATGTACTATATACACTATGATATGTACTATGATGTGCTAAGTATGTACTACATGTACAATGATATGTACTATGTCCAGTTCTGAGTCCTCTTTTACACCTAGTCGATTTTCCCTGTTCGTTTGTGACGGTCTTCATCGCTTCTGATGACTCCATCCACAGTCACCACGTCTGTGGCTTGTGCACACCGGAGCGCTGCACCTCCTCCATGCATAGCCGGTGGGTCGCGTGCGGTCGGGTCATGCAAACCTCAACGTAAATAATGGATCCGGTGTCTGTGAGGGGAACGAACCGTCCTTTTCCTGAAAAACCGGTCGCTGACCTCAGACTTACGCAATCTGTGGTATTTCAACGGAAGTCCTTCTGTCGATGCGTTTATCTGCTGTCTATCTTAAGCACCTACCGGTAACACGAGGCTACGTATGCATGTTCGGACCCGCTGACCCGGCAGATGCCAGTCCCATGACAGTGACGCGACCGACGCGGAGGGCGAAACCCATACAAAACCGTCCGTTACAAAACAGATCTGCAGCCAATTCCTACCGGCGACATGAGTGCGGATGCAGTATGAGTCTGCATCACATGTGGGTATCACATGGTCACATGACAACCGTTCTGCTGAGCTAGCACATGGTTCTATATGGTTAGCATATGTAGCGGATGTGGGTAGGGCATGGAAAGTGACTAGGCAAGGGGTTGTTTTCCAGCATTTCTCCGCTCCTGCAGAGGACAAACACAACACATACGAGTTGCCCTCTCCTCCCCCTCTGCACGCCGACTCCTAAACACGCAAAATAACAGAATTTACAAGAAGAAACTGGTGCTAAATGTTATGTCTGCACACATCGACAGTGCTGCATTTGATTTGGTGCTGTTCTATTGTGCTGGGATCGATTGGTGATGCCTGCGGGCTCTGGGTTGTTTGATCGGGTCTGCCTTTGATGCTGTGTCAGTCTAAATAAAGAATGCCACGGAGAGGTTGTGTCGAGCGACAGCGCTGTGTCCTGACGTGATTTCTAAATACAATACTAAAATCTGCGGCGCCACGTCAATCACGTGGCACAGGGCTCCCTGCCGTGATATCAAAATGGCGCCAAAAAGTTAAACGAGAAACGTCTACCAAACTTATATTAACAGTCGAAACAACACAAAACAGCTGGGTAACGTGTATTAACAGTGAACAATACGCATTAAATGGTGCGACACAAACCGCTCAAAGAAAACACTAAAATAGCGCGGCAGCATTATTCCGCACAACTTACCTGCCCTCTGCTATGCAAAACGGCACTGTGAGGAGGAGGAAGAGGAAGAGGAGGGGGCGGGGCTACGGAAACTCGGCAGGTGCAAAAAGGCGATGTGCGGTATGGTCGTTTCCACAGGAATCGTTAACACTAGTGGTAAATAAAAATTACTCGATAAGGTAGGATTCACAAATATTATTTGGAAATAAGAATTGTTAAAGTGCATTTTTGACTCTGTAACATAAAAACCAACATCTTCTAAAAATCGACGATTATCTGTTCACACAGCCCGCTTTGTTGAACCTCTGGTAAACATCCATGACACGTTCATACATAGGGACAGTTTAGTGCGGCCGAGTCACCTGACCTACGGGTCTTTGGGAGGAAACCGGAGCAATTCCACGCAGACAACATGCAAACGTCACACAGAGGATGACCCGGGACGACCCCCAAGGTTGGACTACCCCGGGGCTCGAACCCAGAACCTTCTTGCTGTAAAGCGACCACTGCACCACCGCCCCTTCAAATATCAAGAGATGAAAATCTACTTAAACATGTTAAATATAATTTACTTGTATTATGCAAATAATGATGAAATAAAAGTGTTGTCAGTCTGTGAGCAGCATTAAATATTGGCTCAAATGGTGTTTGGTTGATTTCTGTCTGAATACATACACTTCCTGTCTGAATACATATACTTCCTGTCTGAATACATATACTTCCTGGGGGAGGGGCGCCGGCCAAACCATACCTCATGTAAGCCCTCAAACTTGTGGCGAGCAGGTGACCCGAGGCTGCTGTCTGATTGGTTTCTCCAGATTTTCCAGGGGGCGCAGTTCTATGCCGCCCCAGACACGCCCACTTTTATTGGCAGCGAATTGGTATTGTTTCAGTGTTTTTTGATCTAATGTGATTGGACAATGCTCGTGGCTGTCAATCATGTTCACACCCGCCACGACGCCTCGTCTCGACTGTCAATCATCCACCGTCTACCAACCCTGATAGAATCTATAGGCCACACTGTCCTTAATAACTGTGTGACTGTGTGGACACTAAAGCAGCTGTCAGGTGTGCTGCGCCAAGGTACACTGGCCCCCCCCCAAAAAAAAGTTCAGCAGCAGCCGCCACTGTGAACTAGCTGCTAGCACATGGTTAGCATAGAAACAACATCGTATAACATCAAGGGTTGTCTGTCCACACGGGTTGTTGACTCTCTGTGGTAAACAGACGCATTAAAACGCTGAAGTCTGACATGCTGACCCGGGTCCACCTGATGTTGGCCAGGTCCAGTCTGACACGAACGGTTCAACGCAGGTTGGACCTGTGTTCAGTGAGAGGTGTCAGACACAGCTTGTGGGTGTGAAAGGGGCGTTAGCTTGGTCTGTTGTCCTGAGACAAGATGGAGTCTTGATGGAGTCTACTTGCTGTTATTTGGTTCAGCTTTTAACAAAGAGCTGTTTTTTAGAGGATGTGGTCAGTGAAGGAAGGGGGACTGGACTCTCCACTGGCTGTGATTGGATTGTGTGTGTGTGTGTGTGTGTCTGTGTGTGTGTGTGTGCATGCACATGAGGGTTTCTGTGAATTGAATTTAGGTCCTGACAATGAGCATCTTTCCTCTGTCCTCCCTCTCACACAGACATTCACACACAATGTCAGCTTATGTACGTCAGTATAGCTGTGGATTTGTGCTTGACTTGGTGCTCGTGACCTTGTGTAGGGGGACATCTGTGTTGACGCAAAGATGTGTGTGTCAGCATGTGAGGCAACAGATATCAATATATATAATATATATAATATATATTATATATTGATATTCCAATATATATACAGTGCTGCTTGAAAGTTTGTGAACCCTCCAGACATGATCACTGTTTTTGTAAAAAAACATTAAAATAAGCTTATTACACATACATCCAAATCCCAATTTGTAAAGCACACCTTCCAAATAATGGACACACACACAAAAACGAGATATATTTTCATTATTTAATTCAACGAAGGTGGTTTATTTCACAAAAACTGAACATTTAACATGTGCAAAAGTATGTGAACCCTTGTATTAGTAGCTTGTGGCTCCTCCTTTTGCAGCCATTACTTCAACCAAACGTCTTCTGGAACCACTAACCAGTCTCTCGCATCTGCTTATGGGGCTTTTTGCCCACTCCTCCTTGCAGACCTCAGCCAGTTGAGAGAGGTTGGAGGGACATCTGGTATGTACCAACTTCTTCAGGTCTCGCCACAACATTTCAATTGGATTAAGGTCCAGACTTTGACTGAGCCTATCCAGAGTACGAATCCTCTTTCTCTGAAGCCATTCCTTTGTAGTGTTGCTGGAATGCTTTGGGTCATTGTCTTGTTGCATAATCCATTTTCGTCCCAGCTTCAACTCCCTGACTGATGGCAGGAGATTCTGGTCAAGAATTTGTTGATATGCCGGAGAATTCATGGTTCCTTGGATAATATGGAGTCGGCGAGGTCCAGAAGCAGAAAAGCAGCCCCAGACCTTCACATTTCCACCACCATGCTTCACTGTTGGGAGGAGGTTCTTTTCTTCATATGCAGTGTTGGCTTTTCTCCAAACATGTTGGTTTTGATCGTGACCAAATAATTCTATTTTGGACTCGTCTGTCCAGAGAATGGACTTCCAGAAGGCCTCTGGTTTGTCCAAGTGCTCTCTGGCAAAGTTGAAATGGGCAGCTTTGTTCTGTTTTGAGAGCAGAGGCTTCCTTCTAGCAACCCTCCCATGAATGTCATGGCTATTCAGTTTCTGTCTGATTGTAGACGCATGCACATCTGTCCCAGATGCTACCAGAGAGGTCTGCAACTCTCTAGAGGTGATGTGTGGGTTGGCCTTTACCTGATGTATTATTTTTCTGGTGCTTCTGGGTGATAGTTTTGATGGGCGTCCACTTCTAGGCAGAGTTGCTGTCGTGTTGATGGCCCTCCATTTGTAAATTATTTGTCTTACAGTGGATGGATGGAGCTGGAATCTCTTGGAGATGGTCTTATATCCCTCCCCAGACTGATGGGCTGTCACTACCCTCTTCTTCATGTCCTCGGATATCTCCTTTGCTCTCGGCATTGTTGATTTGTATGGGACCACAGTGGTTTGGTTGGTTTCCTCTCTCTTTTAATTAGTGCAGGCCAAACCCTTTCCCAAGGATGTCTCATTTCATTCGTCTGCTTAAATGATTAATTAAGCATCCAAATGTGTTTCACTCGAGTCTGTTACCTGCTTGACTTAACCAATGCAGCTGGGGGTTCACTTACTTTTGCACATACACTAATTCCATGTTTCATGTAGTTTTTGGGCTACTTAAACAAGTCCCACTAAACAAGGACATGCAACTGATAAACATATATCTGACATTTCATACATGAAAACTGGTGATGATAGAATAAGAAAATCATGGTAAAACAACAGATATATATATCTATATATCTATCTACCTATCTATGCATACACACATACACACACACACACACACACATATATATATACGTATATGAATCCGTCAATGGTGTTGATAAAAGTGCTCAACAAATGAGGAGTGGAATATCAATATATATTATATATTGATATTCCAATATTCCTATATAGATATACACATATATACACACACATCTATCTATAGCTATATATCTGTAGCTATCTATCTATCTATCTATCTATCTATCTATCTATCTATCTATCTATCTATCTATCTATCTATCTATCTATCTATCTATCTATCTATCTATCTATCTATCTATCTATCTATCTATCTATATGAGAATATAAGAGATTGTGTGGACAGGGAGAGTGAGAATGGATGGAGTAGTAATTATTGAATGGAGATATCCACACAGTGTGAAATTAGAAAAGGCTGAGCAGAAGACTCCCACAGGCCCCGCCAGTCATTGTCATGGTGATAGGTGCATTCAAACAGGGCCTGGCAAACCTTGAGGGAAGAGGTGCGAGTGTGTGTGTGTGTGTGTGTGTGTGTGAGACTTGAATGTGTTTGTATTTGCGCTAGCAACATTATTTGTAAGTGGGATTGTGTATTTTTATGTGTGCATGTGTAAGTATGTTGTGTGTGTGCATGTGCGTGCATGTGTGTGTGTGTGTGCATTTGCGTGCATGTGTGTGTGTGTGCCTGCCTTTGTGTACGTCCGTTTGTGCGTGTCTGCGGTCATGGATTTTCCTTTTTTCTCCTCTTTTTTGGTGAGAGCAGAGAAAAAGTTGCCTTGACCTTGATGAAGACACACAGGCTGTTGTGTTTTCGATTACTCAACCCTCCACCATGTAGAGCGGAGCGGCAGAAGAAGAGGATGTGGCCTCCATGCTGATGTGATCTGAATCCAACATCTAATGGAGCCTAAAAACCACTTCTCTGGCTCCGGGGCCACGCGCCGCTGCCACCACCCCGGCTCCATCTGAACACGTTTCGTTCCACAATCTGTTTCCTGAACAACAAAAACATGTTTTAAATATACGTGTTCATTTTTTTCAAACAAATCTTGGTTGGACAGATCACCCCCACTAACCCCCACCCACCAGCCCTTATCAGAGGAACAAAAGAAAACAAAAAAAGGAAGAAATCAATAAATTGATACATAAACATAAAAGACAAATGACGACAACATATATATTCATTGATCATTTCATGATCAGATGATCAATAACAACACTGACAAGGCAGCACCGGCTGTTATGAGTGCATGTTACATCTACAGGGTCAAGGATCGACCGGGATTTCACTCCTACCTAAAACGACCGTGGGCGGTCAAAATGACCGCCGGTTTTTAAACTTTATATTCTGTCAAGATAAATACCCAATTGAGATATTAATGCACTGCATATGTTAGTATGTCTGTTAGTAAACAACTGACACAAAAATTATAATTTCAATAACTATAATACTACTTTTAAACAATTTAGCAAAATTGAAAAAGTGGAAATATTACCGGAAAAACACAACAGAAAACACATATAGCTAATCTAACAAACGTAACAAGGCCTATAACACGTGAAATGTAAAAAAAGAACTGAAAATAAATATTGAAACAGTTCCAAACAATGACCGGAACTTAAAAAATACTAGAACGACCGTGGGCGGTCATTTTGACCGCCACGGTTTTTAAACTCTATACTCTGTCAGAATAAATCCCCCAATTGAGATATTAAGGCATTGCTTATGTTAGTATGTCTGTTAAGAAATGACTGACACCAAAATTAACATTTTAACAACTTAAATATTATTTTTCAAACAATTTAAAATGGCCGCTGTCCAACGCCTGTAAATACTGCAGCGCCTCGCTGGTAGTCATGGTGCGCCTGTAACCAGACAAGTTGGCAATAATCACAAATCAAGTTCAGACTATTTCTCTCCACTGGAGGGCGCAGGACAGGACAGGACAGAGCAACGCACTTCACGAGGGAAATGACGCCACCAACACACGTCATAAATAGTGACGTGACGCGCACGATCACGTGTCTTATTAGTAGTTTACATTATGTTCAATAGAGTGTAATAAAAAATATGACAACTGATCTAGCGTTCTAGATGCTTCTAGATGCTTCGATAGGCTCCGCAGAGCCCTGGAAAGAGAGAGTTACGTCAACTCCGTAGACGTCAATGGGCCAACAGCAATGGCGGATCACGGGAGCCCCGGATAGTTCCAAACAGTGCGCATAGAATATGTGTCACGTTGGAATATATCTATATCTATATGTAAAGGTAAACATCTGAAAATATGGGTTAGTACTTACCGGAAATCGCGGCTAAGCAGTTCATTTCAATGACCCGCCAAGCTTCGTTTGGCGCTATTCGGCGGCTCCGTGAACCACGTGACCCTCTCGCGCTCTGACCCCTCAATGACGTAACTCTCTCTTTCCAGAGCTCTGAGGCCCCGCCCCCGCACGCAGAGAGCGCGACGGGCGCTTTCTCTCGTCGCGCTTTTTTCCGCTTCCTCCTCTGCCGCCGGTGCGGCTCAGTCCGCCGCCGGAGGTTTTGGAGTGGAAACAGATGCGCGGTTGATTTTCGAGAGCCGAGGTACAACCCTGAACCACGAGAGGCGGCCGAGGAGCTGCTGCTTCGTACTTCGGACTTTGAACGTTTGACCTTCAGGTGAGTTAAGAGTTGTAGCTGTTAGCTTAGCTTGCTAACCACATTAGCAACGAATGGACACAAATGGGGGGAAAAATAGACGTAGACTCTGTACCTCTATAACAAAAAACCAGTCGGGATAATCGAAGAGGATAAAATTAGTTCATGAATATGTGATCATTTATTATGTACCTACATTATGAGCCGTAGCCGCTAATCAAGTAAAGGGCTGTGTGTGAGCTCTGTCCCCTGTCTGCGGGCGGATATGGGGCGAGACCAAATAACACGACTACCCTCCACGCAGTGGCGCCCCCAGACATGTTTCATAGGGGGGGGGGCAAATGGGGCCACTGAGAATCTTGGGGTGGCACACCAAAACCAAAAGCCGTGACTGAATTTGGGGAATTCTATGCTGCTGTTGTAGTATACTGTATAGCCCAGTGGAAAACTGTCAATATGAGAGTTAAGAAAAATATACATTATTGATTTAAATGAACAGCACCTAATGTAAGATATCAGATAGAAGCTTATTATGCATAATCAGAAGCATATCCTGTATATGCGACTCGTGGCTGGGGGGGGCAGGGATAGTATCAGGGTGGCCGTGGCCACCCCTTGGGGGCGCCACTGCCTCCACGTTGAACGTTGACGCTAAAGGGCTACCTAGAGCGTTGCAAAGTGACGAAGAGGGGTGCTGACCAAGCGTCCATGTGTGACCAGTTGGTGGTGAGACTGTGTTTTTGTGGTGTCCCTCCTTCGTGTGGACGGAGTCGTCTGTTTTGTTTGTATTCAAACATGGTGCATTTGTGTTGATGTGGGGCGGCATGACTCAGGAGGTAGAGCGGGTCGTCTAGTAATCGGGAGGTTGTTGGTTCGAGCTCAGGCTCCTCCAGATAGCGTATCGAAGTGTCCTTGAGCAAGACACTGAACTCCTAACTGCGCCTGATCAGCAGGTTGGTGCCTTCCATGGCAGCCTCCACCGTCAGTGTATGAATGTGAGTGGGTGAATGTGAGGCATGCACTTAAAGTGGTCGGTGGACTCGAAAAACCCCTATATAAATGCAGTCCATTTACCTTTTGATGCGTTGTTCAATGCTCAATAAGACGAATGCCATCGGCGTTTCAACAATAACACCTGCAACGAGGTCGCCCCACTGCTGACGACCGTCCTTTGAAGCAACACAAACAGTAAGAATGTGAGCTGGGTCTGCAGCCGTAGTCCATCATAAAAGAATATTTCTGCTTTTACCTGGCAACCCCATGACTCTGTCCACCTCATGAGTCTTTATGAGCAATCCACTGTTCCTTCTGCAAGGTGCAGGAGATACGCTTGCAGTGGCGGCTGGCTGGCCAGTACAGGGCGCTGGGGCTCTGCCCCCTTCAACCATCAAGAGATGAAAATCTACTTAAACGTGTTAAATATAATTTAGTTGTATTATGCAAATAATGATGAAAGACAAGTGTTGTTCAGTCTGTGAGCACCTGTCAGCAGCATTAAATATTGGTTCAAATGGTATTTGGTTGGTTTCTGTCTGAATACACATACTTCCTGGGTGAGGGGCGCCGGCCAAACGATACCTTATGTAAGCCCTCAGACTTCTGGTGAGCAGGTGACCTGAGGCTGCTGTCTGGTTCTTCAGATTTTCCATGGGGCGCAGTTCTGTGCGCCCCAGACACGCCCACTTTTATTGGCAGCGAATTGGTATTGTTTTTATGCTTTTTTATCTAATGTGATTGGACAGTTCTTGCGGTTGTCAAATCATTTTCACACCCACCACGACGCCTCGTCTCGACTGTCAATCATCCACCATCTACCAACCCTGATAAAATCTATAGGCCACACTGTCCTTCTTAATAACTCTGTGACTGTGGACATGAAAGCAGCTGTCAGGTGCGCTGTGCCAAAGTAAATTGCCCCCCCCCAAATTTTTTTTAGCACCAGCCGCCACTGATGTAAACGGATTATACTTTTCATCGCCAGACGCAATAAAAACACGTGCATGAACCCATACAGCCTGACGAGTCATTTGCTGCGGCACAACACGCAAACCAAAGACGAGGGGCTACACTAGTCAGTTAGCTGCCTGCTATAACATAAGCAGTCAGTAGTACTCCATAGATAATAGCATCATCTGCTAGCCGAAGCTAAAGACAAAAAAAAAACCTATCATTGACGTTTACTGTACATCGTAGCTGATAAACCAGTCTGTTTAAGCCTAGTCTTTCCTCTCAATGAGCAAACACATCATATGTAATTTACATGGAGGCTCAATTCTCAAACATGCATACCAAAACCTGCTCTATCTAGTCAGTGTCGCGGCTTTGACCCTTGACCTGTTCCTTACCGGTCGCTTGTAATATAGCTGATGTCATGATTGCATCTCCTTCTAATACCATCCCTTTGTGCCCCCTAAATACATAAAATGTAAACCAATGCTTTTTTTTTCTTTTTCAAACCTCTGGAGACCCATAAAATTTTTCAATAATGCCATATTGGCTGATCCTCCTATAAATCTTCAGCATTTGAGGTCTGTGGATGTGGAGCCATTCTGGAGGTTACCAGGAGACTGGAGTCTGATGAACGACGACCCCCACGCCGGGCCACTGGCAACCAACCTTCTCCTGCTTTAACAGGCAACCACCAACTCCCCACCCCCACCCACAAAACCCCCCGGCCCCAAGACCAAAAATACATGTATGCCTTCTGAGGTGGGGGAAGGAGTGTGTGTGTGTATATATATATATATATATATATATATATATATATATATATATATATATTTTCTGTCCTTCGGATGAGATGTTAAACCGAGGTCCTGACTCACTGTGGTCATTAAAGATCCCATGGCACTTACCGCAAACAGTAGGGGGTTCCCCGGTGTCCTGGCAAAATTCCCAACCTGGCTTTCTCCGTCTGGCCACCTAATCATCCCCCCATGTCTCAATTGGCTCAATGATTCCTCCCTCTCCACCTCAAGCTGATGTGTGGTGAGCATTCTGGTGCAAAATGGTTGCCGTGCATCACCCAGGTGGTGCTACACATTGGTGGTGGTTTTAGTGAGTTACCCCCTTCACTGTGAAGTGCTTTAGCTGTCTAGAAAAGCGCTATATAAATGTAATCCAGAGAGAGACAGAGAGAGACAGAGAGAGACAGAGAGAGAGAGAGAGAGAGAGAGAGAGAGACAGACTAACTAACTAACTAACTAACTAACTAACTAACTAACTAACATCACCAGGGTTGAGGGTTCATTCATTCCAACTTTTAGGCGATGTAAATACTGCCATGGCTGGTGAGTTTGCTTTATCCCGGGGCCAAGGATGGTAAAGGGGAACAAAAGTATGAGGTGCTATTAAAAAATTGGATGGGAATTTCCATGTTGCATTGAAGGCATACTGAGTTGCATTTTGCTGCTTGTAGCTTGTAAACACATGTTGAAAAGTTGTTCACGTCCCCTGAACAAGGTTCCCAGATCACAGCACAATGGACCACAGCCAGCAACAAAGACGGTTTTGTGGGTACATGCATATGCGAAGTTTTTAAAAATATTTCTGCAGGATTTTCAAAGCACTGCAGGCATTACACCATGTTACACATCAGATTCTGCCCCTGTGCAGCTACCTTGTCAATTTGGAATAAGCCACTAACCATGTACAGTCTCAAAAGGATGAGATCCTAAGCCTCCTAACCATGTATAGCATGTAATAATGTAAAATTAACTACTGTGAAAGATCCAGTTGGCTACCATATGAAGCAGAAGTCGCGTTAGCTTTAACAAACCTTTTTTGTTGTACCTCATGCTGTACATGGTTAGAAAATACTGTGATATAGTGGATGTAGGAGGCAGAGAGAAACAGATCTGTTGACTCTGATGTTCTGGGGCTACAAACAAGGTGTAGCAGGACTACAAACCAGGTCTACTACAAACCAGGTCTAGCAGGACTACAAACAAGGTGTAGCAGGACTACAAACCAGGTGTAGCAGCCATTGTGGCTGGTGTGCCGTCAGCTCAGCGGTAAACAGTTCCCACCCTTGTAAAAATGGATCCTGGGACCAAAACTAACACGGACAGTCTAATGTATTACAAACTACATCACAGTATATGGGAACGCTGTTGTACATTCATATTGGTTGCCATGGACACATCAGCATCACATTTCAATCTTTTTTTCCTGTTTCAGTTGGAACATGTTTGCTGCTGCGCCAGTGTTCGTCCTACCCAGTCCAAACATCTCAACAGCGACCGAGACAGAGACTGAAGAGTGTCTTCATCCATGGTGTCTTCAACGATGACTGGTAGTGTTATGGAGCCTGACTCCACCATACACATAGAGAACATTTATTAAGGGAGAAAATTTGCAGATTTCGGCTTTAAATGTGTCGCGTTAAATGTGTTGTGTAACATACAAAGCTGCCCTATACATATATGCCCTCTTGTATTGAGAAGAGGCACAACATGCGAATGTGTTTACTGAACGGCTTGTCCATATTACGTTGTTTTAGTGTGTAACATAACTTCTACGGTGTAGTAGGTAGGGTCTCGGTGGCTAACTAGCCAACAAACCCACTATTCTACTGAGGACTTAGGACCGTTCCGTCCGAGTGAAGATAACAGTTTGAAAACAGAGAACTCTGAGAGTGCAAACCTCCGCCAAGGCTGAACAGTTTACCCCCAAGTAACATCCCACACCCATTATCCTTTAGTTATAATCAGATTATTCTGCCTTGAAAAGATATACCTTAAAATGGCTTCCAGGCATCTTCATTAGCCCCAGCATTAAGTTAAAATAATCACCAGTCTGAATTGATGAATTGAACTGTGTGTCAACAGTCCTCTCCATTCTAGATTCCAAACATTCTCTTCTTTATTCCGGTAAGGATTTTTTCGGGGGGGGGGGGTAAATATCTCAAATCAACAGTCTAAGTGTTGGTTATCTAGATTCCAAGGTCTACCTTCAAACGAGAATCCTTTCATCAATTTTTAAGATAGCTTGCTGAAAGATAAACCAGCAACCAAAGACAGAACCGTCACTTCCATGGACGAAATAAAAGAGCTGAACCAAGAGGAGGTGACCTGACTCCATGGATGTGGGTTAACTATCTCCCATCCATTTTAAAGCAGGGTACATATATGCGGAGAGCTGGCCTGCTTTGTGGTGGTTGTGATTTGTCATTAGGGAGGAACCTCACATTGCAGATGTTTAATTAAATTAGGCTCACAGCAAGTCCAGGAGGGTTCTGACTTTGATGAGCCAACACACGTCTACAGCACGACCCCTCTTGGTTTTGATCAAACACAGAAGTGTCGAAATGTCTGCTGACTCAGGCAAGTAGACACATCTGTGATGCTTGGAAAGGTCTGCATGCAGTTTAAAGTATGAGCTTCATGCTCACTGATAACACTTTTTAAAGTCTGGAGTGGGGGCTGAATGACTGATGAATGACTTATGAGTAGGCTATACACTGATGAGCACATTACGACCACTCATAGGTGAACATGGTACGTTAAACAACGATCATCTCCAAACAAGGGCGCATGTCAAGGTGTGGGTAGATTGGATGGTTAGTGAACAGTTCTTGTAGTCAACATGTTGGATGCAGGAGAAATGGGCAGGAGTAAAGACCTCAGTGACTTTGACAAGGGCCAAATTCTTATGGCCAGACGACTGGGTCAGAGCATCTCTGAAAGGACAAGGCTTGTGGGGTGCTCCCGGTCAGCAGCGGTGAGTACCTACCGACAGTGGTCCAAGGAAGGACAAACCACAAACCGATCACAGGGTGTTGGGCACCCAAGGCTCATCGATGCACGAGGGCAACGAAAGGCTATCTTGTCTGGTCCGAACCGACAGAAGGTCTACTGTGGCACAAGTCACAGAAAATTTTAATGATGGTTATGAGAGGAATGTGTCATGTCTATGTTGTATGGTTTGGAGGCAGTGGCACTGACGAAAAGACAGGAGGTGGAGCTGGAGGTGGCAGAGTTGAAGATGCTAAGATGTTCATTGGAAGTGACGAAGGACAGGATTAGGAACGAGTATATTAGAGGGACAGCTCAGGTTGGATGGTTTGAAGACAAAGCAAGAGAGGTAAAATTGAGATGGCTTGGACAGGTGTGGAGGAGAGACGCTGGGGGTATTGGTTAAAGGATGCTGAATATGGAGCTGCCAGGGGAAAGGAAAAGAGGAAGGCCAAAGAGGAGGTTTATGGATGTGGTGAGGGAGGACATGCAGGTGGCTGGTGCGACAGAGGAAGATGCAGAGGACAGGAAGAGATGGAAACGGATGATCCGCTGTGCCCCCCCCCCCCAACGGGAGCAGCTGAAAGTAGTAGTAGAATAGAGGAATGTGTCACAACACACAGTGCATCGCACCCTGCTGCATATGGGGCTGCATAGCTTTACACCAGACAGTGCTCATGATGACCCATGTCCACCGTCAATGGGCACGCAATCACCAGAACTGGACTTTAGAGCAGTGGAAAGTCGCCTAGTCCAAATGAGTCCCATTTTCACATGGATGGCCATGTACGTGTGCGCTGTTAACCTGGGGAAGTGATGGCACCAGGATGCACTGTGGGAAGATGACAAGCCGGTGGAGGGAGTTAGATGCTCTGGGCAATGTTCTGCTAGGAAACCCTGGGTACGGCCATTTATGTGAATGTCAGTTTGACATGTGCCACCTACCTAAACATCATTGCAGACCAGGTACACCCCCTTCATGGCAATGGTATTCCTGATGGCAGCGGCATCTTTCAGTAGGACACATTGCACACATTGTTTGGGAATGGCTTGAGGAACATGATTAAGTGTTGAAGGTGTTGCCGTGGCCTCCAAATTCCCCAGATCTCAATCCGATTGAGCATCTGTGGGATGTGCTGGACTGACAAGTCCAATCTACGGCAGCTCCACCTCGCAACTTACCAGACTTGAAGGATTTGCTGCTGATGCTTTGGTGCCAGATACCACAGGACACCTTCAGGGTTCTTGTTGAGTCCGTGCCTCGGTGGGTCGGTGCTGTTTTGGCAGCACATGGAGGACCAGCAGCATATTAGTCAGATGGTCATAATATTTTGGCCTGTCAGTGTATGTCTACATCTCTTTAATTCACGTTTATAACCCCTCACGGACACTTAAGGCATCGGTATATGTAAGTGTTGCATAAATTCAGGTCAGCTGGTTCATGAGTAAGAAGACACATTTGCAGGCCTGAAATGCTTTCGCCTGCTTTCTGGTCGATCTAGTTGATTCAACTCAGTCCTTCAGTGTGCGATCATCTGCAGTTGGTTTGCAATGCCACATGACTGGTTGTGTGCGTTCTTGGGTAGTGTCTGTATCTCTGCTTGCTATCTGGTGCTTTTGATTGTACCTCTGTTAGCCATCTCTGTGCTAACATCTCTATGCTAATATTTCTGTGCTAACCATCTCTATGCTAGCATATCTGTGCTGACAACCATCTCCAGGTGAACCAATGATAAAAAAGCCGCAGCAAGTATTCACACATTCATGCGGCAGCATTTTCGTTGTTTTTCAGCAGCAAGTATGGCACACACAAGCTGAACTCAGAATGGGATTTACACCTCATGAGTTTACCGTGCATCCTGACCCCAAAACATTAAACATGTTTACAATATTCCAGATAATGGACTTTATCCCACTTTAATACCGTCCATTATCCAAAACACTTATCCTGCTCTCAGGGTCGCGGTGATGCTGGAGCCTATCCCAGCAGTCATTGCGCGTCAGGCAGGGGGACACCCTGGACAGGCCGCCAGTCCACCACTTTTAATACCATAATTGAAAAAAAGTTGTTTCATTGTGATAACGGAATCATGAATACCCCTGTATAAGTGAATAAACTTTGAAATAAAAATGTGAATATTTCCATAGAATCAGAACCCAACGGTGACAGTAAATGAGATAGTCACGTGAGTATCTCATCAGGTGATATTAGCGTTATCAGGGCTTATTCAGGATCATATAAATAAGGATATGATGGCCTGGCGGCCTGTCCAGGGTGTCTCCCCGCCTGCTGCTCAATGACTGCTGGGATAGGCTCCAGCATCCCCGCCACCCTGAGAGCAGGATAAGCGGTTTGAATGATGGGTGGATGGGTGGATGGATGGACGTCATCATGTCTCTTTAGGAGAATACTTCAGAGATAAAACCTGCATGGAATTTGGGGGCGGGCCTGCAGGAACGTGTTGAGGTTTCAGCGGAACCATCCCGAAAAACGGAAGGTCCGGATTCGAGCCTGTCTAGCTGCAAGCCGGTGTCCCCCGCCCCCTCCATTGCTAAAAGTCTCCACCAGGGAACATCAAGAGTCGTACATTAAAAATGCACTCGTTGCTCGGCGTTCATATCCGGGACGCAAAGCATAAAAAAATAAATGAAAAAAAAAAAACACAAAACAGTTCCAATAAGATCGTTTTTTATCGATTTTCCAATAAAAAATACATTCATACAGAAACTATTTTACAAAACAATTTCAAATGAAAAAATCTTGTTATGCCTTAAAACAAACAAAAATAGAACCTCATATTTCATTTCCACGTGTATCCAATAAAGATTCTCGAGCTAAAGATAGGGCCTTTTTTTCATGGATCTTGGAAAAGTTGAGAGAGAGAGAGATTGCATGGCAAATAAAAAAACAAAAACAAAAACAAAAAATCTCAATACTTGGTGGGCAGCAGAATGCAATACCGGCCGACATATCAGGTATCCGGGACAGTCCACATCTCAAAATTGTCACCTTGGATATTGTTTCGAAAGACAACAGGCCACAGGCGAGCGCACACCACGACTATTGGTTTCCTTTTCAACTTACGTTTGATCAGACATTTTCCATTGCATTTGAAATAAAACAAAAGACCTTACAGAAGAAGATGGATGAGAATGGAGAGTCTACTTTACAGTTCTTAAGCCGCTAATCTTTATTGTCCTTATAAACACACAACGCGCTCATTTTTTGTTTTTGTTTTGTTTTTTTGTTTGTTTTTTTTGTTTGTTTTTTATTTTTTTGTTGTTTTTTTTGTTTGTTTTGTTTTTTTGGTCCCATACCCCTTTAAAATATAAGCTTCCTTACAAAATTCTCTTAGATTACAATGTACACGTCTTTGCATGTCGACTATTTCTCAGTGTAAAAAGAAAACACAGGGGCCACCTGAAAACTCTCAAAATGTTTCAACACGTTAATCTGTACAATAATTACGTTAGAACAAGGCTGTCTGTGCGATAGACCGGTGACGCAGAGATTACCGACAGCTGGAGTGACCGCTCATACCAGACGCTCTGTTAAAACACCCGGGTTCGACACCCCTCTGCCTCGCTTGCTGCTAGAAACACAATAGCCACACAAAAATATTGCCCCCCTCGGGGGTGAATAAAGTACTCCGATTCTGACATTTTAGCGAATTCAGGGGCAGCCGGGAACCGCCGCAGCCGGGACGCGAACCCGGATCTCCCGCACCACGGGCGACTACGTTAACCAGTCGACTAAAGGGTCCGACCCCTTAGCCGAGGGCCAGCGGGTCTGCTCGGTCGTGGTCATTGCAATGTGGACAAACGTTTGGCGGGGTTGGCATGCTAACAGACGGTAACGGATTCAACGTGATATCGCTCCCTGGTTAATTCTCGTTTCTTTCCCCATTAAAACCTGCAGAAACCGCCACCACAACCCGACCCCACCTCCCACTTGTCCTCTCAGTACAGTGGACTAGCCTGCAGCAGGGTCCAGCAAACTGCCCAACTGGTTAGCCTGGTTTCAACGTGGCTTTCCATTGCAGTGCAGGTCAAAGTGTTGCAGAAACCGGTTTGGACCAGTTCCCGTGCTAAATTCTGAGGTCAGGCCGGGACTACAACTGGTTCAATGTTGTCTCCTCGTGCCCTACGAACCAACGCGAGAGGTCACTAAAACACATCATTTCCAAAAACATACTTCACTGTAAATTGTAAAAGTTTACTTTAAAAAAATTAGGAAACCGATTACTTGGGTAAAGTAACAGTGGCGGCTGGCCAGTACAGGGCGCTGGGGCGCCGCCCCCTTCAAATATCAAGAGATGAAAATCTACTTAAACATGTTAAATACAATTTAGTTGTATAATGCAAATACTTATGAAATAAAAGTGTTGTTCAGTCTGTGAGCAGCATTAAATATTGGTTCAAATGGTATTTGGTTGATTTCTGTCTGAATACATATACTTTTCCTGGGTGAGGGGGCGCCGGCCAAACGATACCTCATGTAAGCCCTCAAACTTGTGGCGAGCAGGTGACCTGAGGCTGTTGTCTGATTGGTTTCTTCGGATTTTCCAGGGGGCGCTGTTCTGTGCCGCCCCAGACAAGCCCGCTTTTATTGGCAGCGAACCGGTATTGTTTTAATGTTTTTGATCTAATGCGATTGGACAATTCTCGCGGCTGTCAATCATGTTCACACCCACCACGACGCCTCGTCTCGACCGTCAATCATCCACCGTCTACGATCCCTGATAGAATCTATAGGCCACACTGTCCTTCTTAATAACTCTGTGACTGTGTGGACACTAAAGCAGCTGTCAGGTGTGCTGCGCCAAGGTAAAGTGCCCCCCCACCATTTTTTTCCAGCACCAGCCGCCACTTAAAGTAAATGAACTTAATTGTGTCAAGTTATGTGAAATCATACTTATTTTCCCAAGTGTAATCGGTTTCCTAGTGTTTTTTTTTAAGGAAATTTCACTTTTTACAGCGTGTCGTTCCCGTCCCAAACCCGGCCACCGAGGACGCACAAGCCAGCGCACTCCGTCGAGACGTATGAACATGTAAGAAGCAGAGGGTCTATTTGGAGGGAACCCAGCAGACACAAAAGATGGCCCCCTTTACCAGAGAGAACTGTTTGCAGTAAATCTTAAAATTTGTCGAAAATCTCTGTGGTCGAGCACACCACGTGTCACGAGAACCGATTTCCAAGTTCCTGTACCTCCGACTAAAATTTTTCATTTTTTTTTTTTCACAGTCCAACTGAAGTGCATCTGTACTACACAGTTATACTACACAGTAGTAACTCATTACAAATAACTCTTAATTGCCCCCCCTCCCCCAAGTGCTTTGTAATTCTGTCTATGTGACCTGGGTCCTTTTGGGGGTGGGGGGGGTGTACGGTTGGGTTTCGCGTAAAGTCGTGTGATATCGTTGACAAACAGTGCATGGAAATGTAAAAACGGCAGTCATTTATGAAGCTGATATATAGTTGTTTTTGTTTCGTTTTTTAGCTTTTATTGTTAATATTATCGTGGTTATTCAGGGAGCCTGTTGGAAACCGTCGCGAAACAAAAAAAACAAAAAAGGGGGGGTAGGGGGAAAGGTGCGACTGTATGGAGCCTTGATAAAGCTATGGTCGATCACGCACTTCCGCATTCGCAAACCCACGTGTGTGCGTGCACGTGCGCGTGTGCGTGTGTGATCTATTTAACAGGACAAGGCCACTCACATAAGGCATCAGTAAAGTCAACAGTGCATTCATAGATATGAAAGGAGTAGAGTGAGAATCGAGAAAAAAAAAAACCCAAAATGAAATAAAAGACAATCCCGTCGATAAGACAGTTGCAAAGCAATGGTGGTATCCCCCGACACGTCACTAGAACAAACGGAAAAAAATGAAAATCGAGAACGTCCGCCTTGTGTTTCTTGTACAATACTACGATATTGAGTAATATGTTGGTAGCTGCTCTGAAGTGGGGGTTTTTTTCCCCGCCGTCCTATAAGCAGACAGGTGAGCAACGCGTCCCCGGGTTCCATGCAACTTCTGTTATAATGGCGATAACTGCTTTGTGTACAACCTTAAAATTTTTTTTTTTTTAAATCCTTTTAAGATACAGAGCTTACACAATGGACAACAAAATGAGCTTTTTTTTTTTTATAGCGTGTACTTATTGAGACAGGCTACTTAATACATTGCACATTTAATAGCTGCACTAAACATCACAGCACAGCCCCTTACTCCGACGTATAGGGAGCCGTACCACTTCCACCCTAGGGGCAGAAAGGGGGGGCGCTCTCTCGCAAAACCGATGACCATCCATCTTCGAAGTAAAACCACCCCCCCCCCTTTCCCCGACCCCTGTTCTCCCCCTCTACAGCCCACAGACTCGACGCGCCACGAAACAGCACAGACAAAACCCTTTCTCGCTTCCATTCATTCCCGGCAAGACAACGGTACCCACCCCCCCTACCCCGCCAACCCCCATTCGTTATGACATCGCCCCCCCAACACTCCGTGCCATTCACTCGCCATTCCACAACGCAAGCTCCATCCGATCCGTAAGCCGGCACACAGGGCATCCAGTCGCAGGCACTCGCAGTCATCATGCGCACAGGCAAGCACACTGTCAATGGAGGAGTGGCACCCCCTGGCAAGAGTCCCATAATCCTCCATTGAAAAAAAAGCGTCAAACACCATACGGGAGAGTGTCTCTGTCTGTCACCTTCAGCCCAGATCTTTTCCAGTTCTTCCACCCCTTCTCCTCCTCCTCCGTAAATGCTGCGCTTTCAAGAGCAATCTCCACAGCTGGGTGTGGGAGGCACTAGGTATGGTGCAAAATAATGGCCTGCTGTTGGTTTTTTTTTTTTACTTTTTATTTTCCTGCACTGACTGGAACACAGCGGTGCCCCTCGTGTCTGGAAAAGGGAAGGACACCCCGGCCTCTCTGTTCCCCGCAGGTCAGGACACAACAACCAGATTTCTCGCTCGGTACTCTGGGACTGGTGGCCATCTTAGATATGCCTCTTCATGTGCAGCGCCAGGTGGTCAGAGCGCGAGAAACACCTTGAGGAGGAGAAGTTGGATTTAATGTCATTTGGACTGCTTGCAAGCTGCTGCAACAATACAATTTCCCATGACATATCTATCGATCTAGCTAGCTAGCTAGCTAGCTAACAAACGAGAGACTAAAGTTCTACCATCTTCCAAACACAACATCTCTAAGCCTTGCAGTTACTTCCCATTGATTGTTAGGTTGTATATTTGTTTTACATTCACGCTGTTGATACGCTCATCTTAAAGATTCAGTCCAATTACTTTCATTGAAAGTTGTTTTCTTTATCCTTTGGACCTCCCCCCTTTTTTTCTCCCCAACTGTACCCGGCCAATTACACCACTCTTCCGAGCCGTCCCGGTCGCTGCTCCACCCCCTCTGCCGATCCGGGGAAGGCTGCAGACTACCACGTGCCTCCTGCAATACATGTGGAGTCGCCAGCCGCTTTTCACCTGGCAGTGAGGAGTTTCACCAGGGGGACGTGGCATGTGGCCCAGTTCCCCCTCTCCCCCGAACAGGCACCCCAACCGACCAGAGTAGGCGCTAGTGCAGCGACCAGGACACACCCACATAAGGCTTCCTACCCGCAGACACGGCCAATTGTGTCTGTAGGCATGTCCGACCAAGCCGGAGGTAACATGGGGATTTGAACCAGCAATCCCCATGTTGGTAGGCAACGGAATAGACCGCTACGCTACCCAGACGCCCATTAATTGAAGGTTTAAATGAGCAATATTAATGTTAGGAGTGTCATTTATTCAGCTTCAGACGAATCATTTGATTTGTTATAACTGAACAAACAGAACAAACACAATTCTCAGGAGGTTGACATCTATTGATTCTTTGTTGATGGCTAGCAAGCTCGCTAACTGATGTTGCTAGGCAACCATTCAAAAACAGACAAACTATGAACATTCATTGACCATCCAATCAAATCAGAGCATCAGATGATGTCGTTTATGACCAGAAGCTGATTGATTTTCCGAATCGGTTTAATTATGTCGATAACAAGGAGGTGAGTTTCTCAAGGGGCTTTAGTCACATTTTCACCACAACAGCAGATTTATCAATTTGTGTAACTTTACATTAACAAACCTTCTATTAAAAGAATGCAACAAGACTGGACAACTGTTTTTATCATGCTCAATAGTGCAGGCAAGGAAATCCGAGAAACTGACTCAACTTTCTTTGATTTTCATGACCTGCCGGGCCTCTTACCTGTCACAGTGACTGCATTTGAATGGCTTTGCTCCGGTGTGCTTCCTGAAGTGTCTGGTTAGTTCATCACTTCGTGCAAAGCGCCACGCGCAGCCCTCCCACGAGCACCTGTAAGGCTTCTCACCTGCCAAGCATCAGAGATACCACAGTAAATACCAGCCAGGTGAACAGAGTATTTTTTTCTAAAAGATTTTGCAGTGTCTCAGTTTTAGTGGCCAACAATGTGAGTAGGGATGAACTGATATCCCTTTTTCACCGCCTAGAATGATTCCAAGTACAAATCTTTAAGCATTGGCAGATACTGATTATCCAATCCATTCATTCTGCTGAACGGCGCAGACTGAGAACGTCACTTTGGGGTCAAAGGGCAAAGAAGTTGAGATAAAATCTTTTTTTTTTGTGGACCCCCCCCCCCTTTTCTCCCCAATTGTATCCAGCCAATTACCCCACCCTTCCGAGCCATCCCGGTTGCTGCTCCACCACCTTCCGCCGATCCAGAGAGGGCTGCAGACTACCACATGCCTCTTCTGATACATGTGGAGTCGCCAGCCACTTCTTTTCACCTGACAGTGAGGAGTTTCACCAGGGGGATGTAGCACATGGGAGATCATGCTATTCACCCCAGTTCGCCCTCCCCCCCCGAACAAAACCCCAACCGATCCAAGGAGGTGCTAGTGCAGCGACCAGCACACATATACCCACATTTGGCTTCACACCCGCAGACACGGGGACGCCCGACCAAGCTGAATGTAACACGGGGATTCGAACCGGCGAGCCCTGTCTTGGTAGGCAACAGAATAGACCGCTCTGCCACTCGGATGCCAATAAGATAATTTTTACACCATTAATGATATACAGGCTTCCATGTGCCAAATATGCAGTAAATGAAGCCATTTCGCTCAGGTAATGGATGGATGGATGGATGGATGTTACTCGCCGCTTTTGGAATCAGATCTCATCTGTGGGTAAATCCTCCGATATCAACAGATTAGATTTGAGTCTGACATCAACCAGTGTCAATTCTGATATCCAATACCATAAAATCAACCGATCACTGAATGCTTCGAGGCCTTGGTAACAAAAAACGACTGTCATACATTTAAAAAAAAAAGCCCCGTTTGTTCCCAATTCTGTGCTATCAATCATATTTAACATTCAACGCATAATAAAAATCAAACTTCTGCTTCTCAGTAGTGAACGCTACACTAAGAAGCCAAAGCTAATGCAGAAAATTACCCAGTTGATTCTGTATATGGTGCGGAAGTTGTGACTGCAGGTGCCGTACGACAGGAAAACCAGTCAGAATCATTGGGTACACAAGCAAAGTGAGCACGCGTCTGTAGGTCGATGAGAAAAACAACCTCCGACTTGTCGAAAGCTGCGGCGGCATGCAGCTCCAAGGAGCTGACGGAGTAGATATGGTTGCCGGCTTATGTAATCGGTGGGGAGGGGGTGGGAGGGGGGCAGGAGAAAATAGAGACTAGTCCTAACAGTGCTAAAGGCCATTAACCGGGCGGCTAACGTGGTTTGCAAAGAACGTCTGGAATGCCGCTTCCTCTGCTAATGGGCAGCGCAGCTGTAAACAGCTTGGCAGGGGTCAAAGGTGACGAGGGAAAAGGCTCGCATTTGAACCCTCGCAGAGAACACGGCACATTTCGCATTCCCATCATTTGTTTTTCTGTCTGAATGTAAACGAGTTTTTTTTTCTTATTTCCCATGGTGCAATCTGACTTGTTGATTTGTTTTCAAGATCCACATCCTCTGGGCTCCGCTCGCCCGCAAAGGAACACCACCCCCCCTGTCGATCGCCCCACCCCACCCCACCACCCCTTGCATGAAGTCACACTCTCCTTTGTGAATGAGGTCACCGTCGAGGGCATTCCACCTGACAAACTATTCAAAGTATGCGAGAGTATTTCCCTCGAAAAAAAATAATCACAGCCCAACTCCACCCTCACTCACCCACCCTCACTCACTCCCGGAACGTTCTCTCTCTCTCTCTCTCTCGCTCGCTCGCTCTCTTTAACCCCGAGTTGTTTTGATGGATACTTTCTGTCCCTGAGGGGCATTTAAAGAGAAAACTATGTGGTTACAATAACTACAAGAACTCGTCCGGGCGGTATTTTCTCGCCCCCAGGGGACGCTCGCACTCGTGACGCTCAGGTTTACATAAAAACAACACAAAACTGCCCCCATTGACCCGTTACCTGTGTGCGTGCGCTGGTGTGCTTTGAGGTGGGAGCTCTTGGTGTACACCTTCCTGCATCCGTTGAAGTGACACCTGTGCACCCGCTTCCTCCCATCGGGCGAAGCCTCCCCGTTGGTCAGCCCCGACCGCTCCACAGCCCGCCCTATGCCCCCTCCCGCTGTCCGTATTTTGCCGGGCGAGTGCAGCACAGTCTGTATCCCGCTCCACGCTGGCACCAGGCCGGAGCCCTCCTTCCCCGCCTCGGGCGAGGAGGGCGGGGTGCTGATGACGGTGGAGCCCAGGTCCTCCACGCCGTCGCCCAGGATGTCGCTCAGCGGGTTGGTGGGGAAGTCGAGGGTGGGCGAGAGCTCCTCGGAGCTATCCGAGGCCTCGCTGCTAGCGTCGGAGTGGAAGCCACCGGCGTCCAGGAGGTGCTGGGCGTCCGGGCCATCGTCCTCCAACTTCACGCTGGGGATCTTGGGGTCCGACTCGCCCGACTTGTCCCCGCAGGCCAGCACCAGCTTGCTCCACAGGTCTTCCTGGCCCTCAAACTTGAGGTCGGAGGCTGAGACGTAGGGCTCGCTCTGGAGGTACCTCTCCAGCTCCAGGCATGTCTGGTTGGGAGAGAAACATGGATCGATCAGTAGAGAGAGAGAGAAGTGAGTTCATAGACAGTCCGAGCTGCAAGTACCGTTACGGCAAGGCTTCTTCTTCCCCTGGAAAATTCCCCCCCAACTAAATAATGCGGGGGGGGGGCGGGAAATATATATATAAGTAAACAAAAGCAGCTGTTTGTTTTCTCCACAGTGTGTAACGTGAGTTTATTCTGAGCAGCAGGAGGAAGTGCCCTGACCCCCGTGGCTCCGCGGGCCCTGCAGGAGCCAGCCAACACAAGCCATCCTATGCGAGAGGGCAGTCAAGTGCAATGTGCGGGCGCCCTCCGAGGCCGCATCAGGGAGGATTATGGGCAATGCGCGCGCCCCTTCCCGCGTGCCTGCCCCTATTCAACAGTCGCAGTGCGTGCACAGGGCAGGCGGATGAGAGATCATGAAATTTAAATATGCAACAGAGCCCCCCCTCCATCCCCCCCCCGGTGAGTTAGGAGAGTGCTTGTAGATCTTTTAAATCCATCAATTATTCAACATAATGTGGATTTAATAATGCATTTGGAGGCTTCGCTAGAAATAACATAGCCCACCAGGGAAGTAAGAGGAGGGAGGTCTGGTTCGCAGGGGTCTATAAAAGCCTGGCATGAATACTGCACGAGCCGTGGCGAGTTGTGGTCTTCTTCTTATATTTTTTTTATTTTTTTTATTTTCTCTCTGTAAAGAGGAAGTGAGAGCACTTCCTCCTCCCAGCCACACAGCCGAGCCGGACATCATTGATAATAAACCCAATGAACCGGTCTGGTGCAATTTGCTAATGAGGTGGACAGAAATTTACAGCCATTTTTTATCAACATAAATCTTGACGTGACGAAGAAGAAGAAGAAGCGTGTGTAAAATGTGCCCCCAGCGGCCTCGCTCACCGTGGAAAGTTGCGTCCACGGTATAAAATGGTCCTTGTACGCATCCCTGGCGAGGTTTAAATGTCTGGGAGGGCGCACGGGGAGCCAAGTTGGCTCCGGGCCCGACGAGATACAGCCCCGATGCCAATTCCTTTCATTTCCCAGACCCAACACAGGCCACTTCCCCCTTGTTTTCAGCATAAAACCCCACTGGTCCGCTCTTGCAGGGACCTTCCAAGTGCAGCCAATTCAGTACAAATCTCTCTCTCTCATCCGTGTTGGTGCGTCCGTGTGCGCGGATGTGTGCGCGGCGGATAGACAGAGGGAGCCAGCGAGAGAGAGAGAGAGAGAGAGAGGGAGCGAGAGAGATGGGGGGGGGGCGGACGAGAGACGCGCAATGACAGCGGCGCAAAGCGCAGCGCTCATTCAATCTGCACAAATCTACACACGCCACGGCGCGTTTAAAATGGCACTAAACGTCCCTTTTCTCTCACGCCAACGCCAAAGCGCATCATCCGCAACAACGCCGTTCAGGGCACGGCTCACGTGATGTGGCTTCCACGCGCCGTCCAAAGAAGCTCTTGCGATATATACGCGTACGTAATATGGCAACGAAAGAGCAGAAGATGTAAGATAGTTCTCCATCCCCCCCCCCCAAAAAAAAAAAAAAAAAAAGAAGTGGCGAGTGAAAACAACTCCGGCGTTTGAGCGACCCACCCACCACCACCACCACCCCCCCAATTTACGAATATTTTTATTTATTTATTTATTTATTTTTTACACATCTCGGAAGATTTCAACCAAATTGTCGAGCTGCATCTTCGCAGCGGGAGGAAACGGGGTGGGTTTACCTGCTGCCAGTACTCCTCCAGGGACGGCAGAGCCGAGAAGTATCCGGTGTCGTGTACGATCTGGAGCTCCTGGAAGATGCTGCACATCGGAATAACATCCATTTCACTCCCGCACGCAGCTCGCCAACTATCGCCGAATTCGGGCAGCGTCGCGCACAAAGTCTGCGGTGTTCGGTTAAGAGAAACTTGGTGCTGGCGGTGGTGGTGTGTTTGTGTGTCTGTTGTCTGCATGTATGACGCGGTCCTTCGGCCGTGCGTGAGTCTGCGGACGGACGCGACGGGCTGGTTCCGGGAGCGCACACGGGTTCGCTCGCGTCTGACGGTGAAGACAAGTCAACTCGCCCAAAGTCCGTCAGCGCACTGCAAACTTTCCCCCGATTCAAAATCACAGACCACACTCCGCCCATGTGACCCGGTGACGGAGCGGCGCGTCCGGCCAATAGCGTCGCCGGCACGCAACGCCCGCCCACCAGACCACCTCCGTCCAATGCGGTGACGCCTCGGATTCGTGCGCTCCGACGCGGTTGGTGCGCGCCGCGCAGCGCCCCGGCCTCCCCATTGGGTTAGAGGAGCACTATTTTTAGAGCGCTATATAAAACGAGCGCTCCTCTCCGGGACGAGGAAGTCGTGTTTGTCGGCGGCGGAGCGGACGGCTGCACCTCCAGCGCACCGTTTGGGCACAGCCTGCGCGTGTGCGGCAAGCGCGCCGGCAAATACAGACCCTGCACATTACTCCATAGTCCAGGCAGAGGCGGCACGACGCGTCGTCCGCCGGCGTTAGAAAGCCGCCAAGCACGCAGCCTGTCCAGAGAGTCACACTCACCTCCACTCGCCTCCACATATACTCAAACTGACGGCAGCTTGCGGCAGGAGCCGCCTCACGTCAGAGATCAATTCGTGAAGTCTGGCTTTAGGATTGATTCTACGACCGACTTCCTTCTCTGGTGGCTCGTCGTACAAGCGGCTTCACGGGCAGTGAAATGCCGTCTTTTTTTGGGGGGGGGGTATATTCCGAAATTGTGCAACAAGAAGTGGACGCATCTATGTGTGCGTGCGTGCGCGCGCGCGCGTAAAAGTCTGCACGGAGGAACGTGACTGCCGTGTAAAGGCGTTGGAACCGGGTTTTGAAGGCGATCTAGTTTTGACCGAAGTGCCACAAAAGCAGATAATGAATAAACAAGCGGAGCTGACGCGTGCGTGCGTGCGTGCGCGCGCGTATCCTATTGATCAGCTGCGGGGGGGGGGGACCTGAGCAGACTACCTGAGCGAACCATTTGCTCCTGCTGATGGCGCGTATGCGTGCGCGCGCGCGCGCGTGAGAGAGAGAGGGAAGGGGGGAGAGGGAGAGAGGGAGAGAAAGTGATGTGTAAGTGAGTGAATGAACGAGATAAAGAATGGGCGTGCGTGTGAGAGTTGGTGTTTTTGTGTGCGTGCGCGCGCGCGCGGATGTGAGGTCTGAATGAGAGATAGATGGTGGGTGAGAGAGAGAGAGAGAGAGAGAGAGAGAGAGAGAGAGAGAGAGAGAGAGAGGGAAATAGAGGGAAATAGAGAATGCGTGTGTGTTTTAATTTCAATCACTCTTGGCAATCTTCCTCATTCCATTTGCGTGTCAACAGAAAAGGTTTGTTTTTTTTTCATCTTTTAGTTGGGCGATGAAACCGCATCTGTCGTTTCCGAGTTTCCTCTCGTTTGCAGGAAGCGGAGGAAGAAGAAGAAGAAGAAGAAGAAGAAGAAGGAGGAGGAGGAGAAGAAGAAGAAGGAAGCCGGGCAGGCCAAGCAGCTCGCCGCGCTGACGCTTCCCACCGTGAGATTCACGAGCGCCTCAGCGCTCGAGAGTGACAGGCTACAAGAGCCCGATGGCACGCTTCCAGAAACGCGTTTCCTGTTTCCGCCGCTTCGCATATAAATATCTCTTGCTCGGTGCCGGATATCCTCCACGTCAAAGGAGCGGGATCCTCAGTCAGGGAGAAGGGACGCGGACGTGAGGGGCTCTTTGTCCTCCGGTCGCCGTTCACGCTTCGTTGCGTTGCAAACCAGATATTAAGACTTCTTTTATTGGAAATCCAAACGCGTGTTGGGTTTATGATCCCGTACCGACCTGTCACGTGGCCAGAACCAAAAACCCATCGCAACCAACTTTCCTTTTTGAAAACTAGACTACTGGGCTTTCCGCGTCCGCGAGTTCGCGAGGGTCCGCGTGACGTAAATTTCGTCATCGGTGGGCGTAGGCGTAGGGTCTGCGCGGATATCCGCGCACCTCCGTGTCCGCGCGAACTTGGGCCGCGCGGACAAGGGCGCAACCGCGCATGCGCTGGTAAACAAAAAACCGGATGCTGACTTTGAAGAGAGGCTGTGTGAAGAGGTCCGTCGTTAGCCTCATCTTCATAATTCGTCAGTCAAACACTACAAAGATAACCAGATGTGCACAAATTCATGGGAGGAAATTGCCTAGACTTTGGGGAAAGAAGACGGTGTGTGCCCGGAAATATGTAACGCCGATCTACTGCGCATGTGCGAAACGCGTACTCCAAGCGGACTCCAGCAAGTAGTATAAACAGGAGTACTACGCCTTCGCGGAGTCCACAGCTGTCCGCTCTGGAGTATGTCCAGGCCCCATCTCTTCTTCTTCTCGCTCTTCTAAAGATTCAGGCCGCGCTCTCTAAACCACCCGGCTGCCATTACGCTCACCAGCCGCCAGCGCGCCACTCGGGTTAAAAACTACATACCCGGCTTGCATAAGATGTGGGATAAAGTTGAGGCCGAGCGAAACAACAACGGCATTGACGAGTTAAAGGCAAGGCTGTGTGAGACAAACAACATATTTGGAACAGAGCGCCATTGTTTGACCGACGGCCCCGGTTTGCCGCCTCCACAACGGACTCCCTTTTGTGGGGATCTCAGCTGTGGGCATATTTGCAGCACTCAGCAGCATCACATTCTGTCATGAGGCGATGGGCTTGCAGGCCAGAGAGTCCACGGCCGGGCCGGGTCTCCGCCGTGACTAGACTGATATGTACAGAAACGGGGGGGCGGGGCGGGGGGGCATGCTGCCCCAGGCACTGATGCAATGTCAGTGATTCCTGCTAGCTGGAACATAATTCAGTTAAACTGTTGCATGGGAACAGAAGGATGTTATATTTACATATGATGCACAGACACTAAGAGAGAGAGAGAGAGAGAGAGAGAGAGAGAGAGAGAGAGAGAGAATATAACTTGAAGTTTCTCCTGTTTTCATTGTCATTGCTTGGGAAAGGCCTGGATGCAATGCAGACCAACAGTTCATGCATGGGCGGCACGGTTAGCGCTGTTGCCTCACAGCAAGAAGGTCCTGGGTTCGAATCCCAGGCCGTCCCAGGTCCTTTCGGTGTGGAGTTTGCATGTTCTCCCCGTGTCTGTGGGTTTCCTCCCACCATCAAAAATACATGCATGTTAGGGTTAATACTCCTGCCTGTGCCCCTGAGCAAGGCAGTGGGAAAAAGAACTGGAGTTGGTCCCTGGGTGCTGCAGCTACCCACTGCTCCTACACAACAGGATGGTTACAGGCAGAGAACACGTTCATTGTAACCTACAATGACAAAAATTAATTTGCTTTCTTTTCATTTCATCCTTGCCGTAAATCAGTTCCCTCAACTTAACGACGTTAAAGTTGTCACTCTGGATAGTGATTGGTTGTCAGGTCAAAGCGTAAAGGGACACATTATCAACATCATCTCTATAGGCGACAGGGAGAGACAGGCGGATCCCTGCTTGCCTGTGACACGCCCCTCTTGGTCCTAGGACCAATTGCCAGTTGATGTGTAGCATCAGGCACACCTGTCTGATTCCCCATTTGTATCACTGGGAGTGCATAAAGGTCAGAGAGCAACGGGGCAGGCTGGTGGGGTGGGGGTGCTCCCATGCTGCACTATACGTAGCCCAAATGGTTGATGCCTTTTGCCTCTATGAATAAGCAGGAAGCAAAGTAATGGAAAATATCTGCTTTGGTCTTATTCTTTTGATGGCCCATTCACAGCTGAGTGATATTTATCCCGGAATAGGAGTGCGTGTCCAGTAAAGACGGTCCCCAGGCAGCTATAGCACACTCAGAAGGACAGAGGGACCATGGGAGTCCCTTGGTACAACCTATTGTTTGATGTACACAAAGGCATTTTCCTCTTATTTTTACATTACTTTGTAAGTTTGACTCAAGGTTGTGCTTGTACGTATTTTTATTGTGTCATTTGAAGGTCGCCACCCCTGCTGTCATGCCTTTGTTCTAATATGATTTGGTTTGCCCCCTTTGCTCTGGGGTTATACTGAGTTGCTCGCTGTATGGAGGTAGTTTGGTGCCTTTACTTTAGCAATTCCTATAATCTTGTGCTTCCTGAGGAACAGTGGGTTTTTGTTTTTCCTTTGTATGTACACCATGTAATTGATTTTGGCAAGCCAACTGTAGCAAGAATTTGGCCCTCGTTTGTGGAACTTGAGGAGGTGTAGCCGCTCTTGGGGGGGGGGCTGCCCCGTGGGGGAGGGCCCCCTCTTTTGAATCACTTGCATGCTACCGTGTTAAACTTGCACTTAACCACTTTCACGTAATTTGTTTTGCAGTGTGTGGGTGTGGGATCTGGGCACATGTGTGTTGTGTGATGATCGGCCTCATCTAGTAAGTCCTTCCCCCTCATTCTTCCACCTAATGCTACGTACATTTAGCCATTTATTGGAAATTTTTTGTTTTTGTATCTTCAGGGTTGGGGCGGCATGTTGGCGCAGTGGTTAGCGTGGTCACCTCACAGCAAGAAGGTCCTGGGTTCGAGCCCCGGGGTAGTCCAACCTTGGGGGTCATCCCGGGTCGTCCTCTGTGTGGAGTTTGCATGTTCTCCCTGTGTCTGTGTGGGTTTCCTCCGGGGGCTCCGGTTTCCTCCCACAGTCCAAACGCATGTAGGTCAGGTGAATTGGTGGTCCTAAATTGTCCCTATGAATGAATGTGTGTGTGTGTGTGTGTGTGTTCACCCTGTGATGGCCTGGCGGCCTGTCCAGGGTGTCTTCCCGCCTGGGACCCTGGGAGCAGGATAAGCGGTTAAGATAATGGACGGATCTTCAGGGTCTTGAACTGAGGGTTAGGGTTAGGGGTTAGGGTTAGGGCGGTCTGACAGGACACAGAAGTGAGGCAGGCTAAGCTAACTGCTAGCCCATTCAGACCGGCGGTTCCCATAACACCGAGGGCGGTCTGGCGGCGACCTCGCCTGGCGTTGGCTGTGTTTTTGGTGTGGTCGTGTGGAGTGCGGGAAGGTGTGTCGAAGGTGTCTGGCTGGGAGAGCGGGGCGTTGGATTGAGGGGGGGCCTGGTCTGCTGCGTCTGGTGGGCCCAGAGACCGTAGCCCTGCCCGGAGTTGTGCCAGAAGAAGAAACACCGAGGGCAGTCTGATGCAGTCTGACACTCATGCAGGCATGGGTATCCCACAATTCATTGCGATACTTCAAACAACTCAGTGGCGGAGGGTGGTTCAATTCAAGATGCCAGAAGGACTGCTTGAATGCGAGTGTTATGTTTGGCTGTGCCGAGCAGGAAGTAGTTCAAGATCAATATTTTGTTTTAAAAGTGACGCCGGGCATTACACCGACAGAGGGTTACATGCAGTGTGTCATCAGAAGGGTGGAGTTGGTGTGTCTCTTTAGACAACATAGCATCTGAAAAGCCACTGTATTCTTACATACTATCCATCCATCCATCCCTCCATCCATCCATTATCCAAACCTCTTATCCTGCTCTCAGGGTCGCGGGGATGCTGGAGCCTATCCCAGCAGTCACTGGACAGCAGGCGAGGAGACACCCAACCTTACATGTCTTTGGACTGTGGGAGGAAACCGGAGCACCCGGAGGAAACCCACGCAGACACGGGGAGAACATGCAAACTCCACACAGAGGACGACCCGGGACGACCCCCAAGGTTGTACTACCCCGGGGCTCGAACCCAGGACCTTCTTGCTGTGAGGCGACCGCGCAAACGACTGTGCCACCATGCCGCCATTTTAACATACTAATAATATGTCATCAAAGAGGATGGAATACATGTCCGTAATGTGATTTTTGAATGCAGCCTTTGTGTTGGGAGGGTAGGAGGAAACCCACATGAACACATGGGGAGAACAGAAACACCAGCCGAGGGCTCCGAGGCAGCCATGCTTCCCACCGAGTCATCGTCACACATATCCAGCGTGTCCAAGCGTCAGTCAGTGTGAGGCCCCAGTTATCTTCACACCACTTGAGTGTGTGTGCAAAACAACTACAAACGTCAGGAAATCTCCACACTGGTTATGTTTATTTGTAGTCTTTTTTTTAAATCTTCTGTCTGTTCTGATGGCTTGCATCCCTGAGGTCCAAACATCCCTGTAAAACGTCCGTCCATCCAGTATCCGAACCGCTTATCCTGCTCTCAAGGATGCTGGAGCGTATCCCAGCAGTCACTGGGCGACAGGCGGGGAGACACCCTGGACAGGCCGCCAGGCCATCACGCACACACACACACTCACACCTAGGGGCAATTTAATATGGCCGAGTCATCTGACCTCCATGTCTTTGGACTGTGGGAGGAAACCGGAGCCCCCAGAGGAAACCCACGCAGACACGGGGAGAACATGCAAACTCCACACAGAGGACGACCCGGGACAACCCCCAAGGGTGGACTACCCCGGGGCTCGAACCCAGGACCTTCTTGCTGTGAGGCGACGGCGCTAACCACTGCGCCACCATGCCGCCCCTGTAAAACCCCCAGTTGATCCGCTGCGGTGGGTAACTTAATGGATTAAACTCCAAAGGACCGGAAGCACCGAACACACCTTTCCCTCCGCACACGAAACAAGCTCAGACCTCGTCAACGAATTTAAATGCAGCTTGATGTCTCGCTTACAGACCATTACAGACACTCATGCGTTTTCCTTTATTCTCAGTCAAATTATCGCCACCCCCCCACCCTCTCGTGCACCAATGGGACTCGTCCCTGTGCGGTGTGTCATCGCCGGTGTGCAAATGGTTCTGATCCGGATAACTCTCTGAGAATTGGGTTTTGCCGCCCTGCGGCGTTGGCCCAGTAGCCATCCAACGCCGTGACAAATGTCCACGGTGGCGCACGTGGGGTGACCGTCTGTGATTGTGTGTATCCATGGCAACAAAAGAAGGAGCGTAAGCCGACGCGGATGGTGGCGTCGGTAAGCGACGGCCGCCCCTACCAGTCAGGCCTCACTGGCGCGTGTGCGTCAAAGGGTTTATATGCCACGCTGGTTCGATGGCTGTGTCGTGTCAGTGCCGGCTGATACAACACAGTTCTGGATGATTGTGGATGGCACGTTGTTGTTGTTGTTGTGTTATCTGTAGATGCCTGGCGCAGCGTGTATGCACAGACTTGTTGCCGCCATGTTGACGGACAGCGTTGTGTTGTACCGACAGTCTGGGAACAGGGCTCGTGTGCGCCTCCTTTATTGACAGAAATAGTTTTGTCTGCGTTTGCCGTTTAGCTCAAGCTTCTCTTTAACCGAACCTGAACCGAGGGTCAAAGGTCAGAAAGTGTCATCTCGTGTGTCCTCCCGTTTCTCTGTGTGTGAGTATGAAGTGCTGTGAGACTGTGGCTGGGATTCACCCATATAAATGAATTATGTTCATTTTCACGGGTCTCATATCCACATGGGTGCCGTTTTATTTCTAAATTTCTACTCATGGGGCGTCCGGGTGGCGTAGCGGTCTATTCCGTTGCCTACCAACACGGGGATCGCCGGTTCGAATCCCCGTGTTACCTCCGGCTTGGCCGGGCGTCCCTGCAGACACAACTGGCTGTGTCTGCAGGTGGGAAGCCGGATGTGGTTATGTGTCCTGGCCACTGCACTAGCGCCTCCTCTGGTCGTGAGGGCGTCTGAATCGGGGGGGGAGGAGTAGCATGATCCTCCCACGCGCTACGCCCCCCCCTGGTGAAACTCGTCTCTGTCAGTGAAAAGAGGCGGCTGGCGACTCCACACGTATCGGAGGAGGCATGTGGTAGTCTGCAGCCTTCCCCGGATCGGCAGAGGGGGTGGAGCAGACACAGACCCCCAAGGTTGGACGACCCCGGGGCTCGAACCCAGGACCTTCTTTCTGTGAGGCGGCCGCGCTAACCACTGCGCCACCGTACTGCCCTAAATAAATAAATAAACAAACCAATTTCCGCTCACACTGCAACTCCACTGTTGTGAGCACCACCCATTCCCACGTAACCAACATGAGACCCGGTTTACAATGCAAAGCATAAACAGTCATTTAAAAAAAAACAAACTGCAACCACATTAGGTGTCGAGGGTCCTTGTAAAGAGAGTCAATCGGTGCCGTTTCTCATCCGGCTCTCCCTGTTTTAAACCTTTCGTTTGATAAGGAATGCCAAAAACCGTTAGTTTTAATTGGCTGCCCTAAAATTGCTCGCACGCCAGATAATGGCTGGGTTTTAATTTGGGGGATATTCGGCTGCAAACACAGCGGCGTGTCCGCAGCCTGATTAGGAAACGGTGGTTCCAGTTAGGCTGAAAAGGTTGTTGTTGCCAGGACGGCGTGATAGGACGGGATGAAGACCTGGAGGCAAAGCACGGCGCCGGGGGAAGATGTCTATCACCGTACCCCATTTGGTAGGTATCAACACATGGATGCCCAGACAGCATCCGGATGTGGGCCTCTTCAGGCAGTGATGCGGCACTGGTGGCCTTCTTCTGGCCCTGACAACATGGATGTGAGCCTGAAGTGGCCCACATGAATAATAGCAAATATGGCTCAAATGTGGCCTTTTTGTTGGCAAAGACACGGTGCTCTGGGCAACATGTGATCCAGATGTGACCCTGAAGTGGCCCCATGTGGTAAATGGTGAATATGGCCCAAATACCACAAAACAAATATGGACCACCTTTGGCAAATATGTGGCACACGCGGCACTTCTATGGCTTGGTTCTGGCCCAGATCTGGCAAACAGGAGCGGACCGCCCAAGTGCCATCGTTCCACACGGTATGTGGGCCGGGTGAAAGTGCCAGGTGTGGGACGGGTCCGGGCCACAGCAGTTTTCCTCTCTGGGTACACGCTGCCCCGGCTGTTTGTACCACAAACGGCTCATCACATGAACGTCATCCATCAATCCATCCATGCATGTGATCCGAGACATATGTGGAGATAATCTGATATGCAGTTTGCTGAAGATATGAGAAGAGTGTGCCGTATGGGACGGGGGGGCGAGAGCAGCAAACAAATATTTATGTCCACGGTAATTGGCTCTGTAGCAAAACAGGCGGCATGGCGGTAATTGGTTCATTGCATCACATGTCCTGCTGATCTTGTTGTTGTTGTTTTCGTTTTTCATTCATCCATTGTTGGTGAATGAGAATCATAAGACCTGGCTCATATTAGTAGATGGGTCCTCATGCAGCATCTGCAGGGGCAGCGAAAGACTGCTGGAAGACGTCGCTTCAAATCTGGCCTTTTTGCACAATTTCTCGAACTCCTGACACGATTAAAGGCCTCCCTCTGCTTTTCTTTTCTGGTCTCTGAAGCGGTGCGTGTCGGGGAGGTCGCACGTCCCACATGGAGGCAGACATGACATACCGATGACGACGTCGGCCGCTTTCAGAAACTGAATGCCGTCGTCACTTATGAAAAGAGAACTGGGAGGAAACGATGGCGGGGAGCAGTAAATACGTCATGTCCACGGAGTGTAGAGCGATAATGCAAAGACAAATGGGGATGTGGCGGTGATCGCATTACCAATATCCACGTGTACGCAATGATCAAAATAGAGGCTGGTAACTCATTTGCGTGTAACCATGGCGACCAGTAATTCTAACAATCCACACAGCCAATGTAGTTTGTGAAGGATACCGCCATATATTATAAGGGCAGAGAGAGAGCGAGAGCCTTCCCACACATCCGCTTCCGGTGTGGGAAGATGGCAGCGCGGATTCGTTTGCGGCAGCCTCACCCGGTACCGTCCATGCGGTGTCTTTGTCCACGTCCAAGTTTGTGTCTTCGTTTGGTGGCTGGGAGAGCTGGCGCTGGACCAGGTGGGAGAGCCTGGCCTGCTGCGTCCTGTGGGCCCAGGGACCACGGCCCCGCCTGGAACTGCACCCGGGGAGCAAACACCAATGGCGGTCTGACAGGATGCGGAGGCGGGACAGGCTAAGCTAACTGCTAGTCCATGCACACCGGCAGTCCCGACAGTCCTCCTGGTGTTCGCTCTCCTGGACAGTGAAATTTTTGTTTTGTTGATATTTTGGATATGTGTTTTTGTCTTTGTGTTGCACTCTTGTGGGCTGGGGAAACGTCATTTCGCTTCATTTCACGTGCACAGGTGCCTGAAACGAAATGGCAAATAAATGCTCCTGATCCTTGTAGAAGTTTCCCCATGTTCCTCCTCTGCAGAGACACGCCAAGGTTTCCCACATCTATCCCCGTGTGCATTAGATGAATCATGGCGCTCTGTCATCACCCTCATGAACGCGTCGTCGCCCGTCCCCGTTGTAGATGAGGCGGGGGGGGGGGGCAGATGACGTCACCGGGTGTCAGCTGTTTGTTGGAACGTCACGTTCTTGGACAGATGGTCCTCGGTGAGTGCTTTAAGCGCTCATCTGAGAAACAGCTCGTCCTCCATCTTCTGACCCCGCCCTCCCGAGTGTACGCAGCCAATTATTCCACTCTTACCCGCGGACGCGGCCAGTCGTGTCGGTAGGGGCGCCCGACCAAGCCGGAGGCAACACGGGGATTTGAACGGGAGATCCCCGTGCTGGTAGGCAACGGAACAGACCGCCCCTCCCATTTTCTGACTCCACAGGACGTTAGTGACGTCAGCAGAACCTCAACGCTGATAGGCTTTTCGCGACGCAGCGTCGCGCGAATTTCTCGCTCAGGCTGAATATTTTCAACGCGCGCGAATGAGGCGAAATTCGCGAGTCGGCGCGAACGCAGCGTAAGGATTCAGATACTCTCGCTCCTCTCTGTCTCTGCAGGGTGTACATGTCTGCACATATTGTGTATGTGCACTTACCTGTGCGTGCACTTAGCCCATGTGTGCATGTAATTTCATGCGCACCCTCTACACCTCTCTTCAAACGACTGTGTGCATTACAATGATTTACATCCGTTCTCTGTCTCTCTTACTGTGTGTACATTGTACGTATGCGCATACTGTTCATGTACAATCATGTGGGCGTGGGCTTCACCCGTGCGTGTGCGCGTGCACTCAGTCCACCTCCCCTCCGTCCGTCATGGCGGAGCCACTTAGCGGGGTGAACTGGAAAGTGGATCGTGTCAAGCAGGGGCCTGGTCACAGCTGGCTGTGAGTCACTGCCGTCTCATGACCGGCCCCTCGCCGGAGACGGATGCCTCCACTTTACCCTCCACAACACGCCGTGAAGTGTGTCAATCCGCCGCGTTTTCTCCGGTTTGGGCTTCAAGAGGAAAAAATAAAAGCCGAAACCAAAAAAAAAAATACAGCAAATAAATCTGCTTTTGGTGGAAGGGTGACATCATGTCTTCAAAGCCTCACGTCATGTTTATACGGTCACATGACGAGTCACCTCGGGCTTCACGCGTCCCTCAGCTGCAAACACCAATGTAGAAGAAGACAGGGCACAGATCTAACCAAAAAGACATGCATGTTAGGGTTACTACTCCTGTCTGTGCTCCTGAGCAAGGCAATGGAAAGTAGGGCTGCAGCTGGTCCCCGGGCCACAGGATGGGTTAAATGGCGAAGACAAATTTCATTGTAACCTGTACAATGACAAAATAAAGTGGCTTTCTTCTTTCTTTCTTAACAATGTCAGCAAATGTTCTTCAAAATGGACAAAATGAAACATAATATCAAGTTTCACTAGGTATGGGACCCTGCCGCACAACTAATTATTATAACGGCCACTGGACCCTTTAGTCCAGTGGTTCTCAACCTTTTTGGGGTCCTGGACCCCCTGCGTATTTTTGATCTACCCTGAGGACCCCTCCACCTGATCTTGGGGGAGGGGGGTTGCAATTTGATAGAAACAGTAGAAACTGCATTTTAAATTGCATTATAGCATTTATTCACTCTTTGGGGCAAAAATAAGAGCTTTCAGTTGTAACTTAGATATAAGTAACAAAACAGAGTTCTTATGCAGTAACTTTCAGATATAGTTAACATAACAGAATATGTATTCAGTAACTTTCAGATATATGTAACAAAACAGAATATGTATTCAGTAACTTTTAACAATGCAAACGGGAGCGAGATCTCTTATTAAAATACAATAAATTACACTTGTGAAACAGATGTAATTAGAGAAAAAAGTCCTGTTACCCTTTATAGTTTAGGTAGATAAAGGTCTCAGTCACATTTGAGTAAAATAATCCTATTTCTATAAATGTCATAGGATCTTTTTTTGTAAAGATATTTTATTTTCACGGACCCCTTGCAATTACACCACGGACCACTAGGGGTCCGCGGACCCCCGGTTGAGAAACACTACTTTAGTCGACTGGTTAACGTAGTCGCCCGTGGTGCCAGGTTCGCGTCCTGGCTGCGGCGGTTCCCGGCTGCTCCCTGAATTCGCTGCATTATCATCCATCCATTATCCAAGCCACTTATCCCAGCAGTCATTGCGCGACAGGCGGGGAGACACCCCGAACAGGCCGCCTGGCCATCACAGGGCCGACAACGTAACCTATATGGCAATTCCACACAACACGTTGCAGCTTTAGCTCGAACTAGCAACAGTAACTTTAACCAGAGTATAGCTAATAAAATAGCTTAACGTTAGCGAGAATTGGCTTCTATAAGCGCACATTGCCTTTACCCAACGCTGCATCGCAACTGGCATGCGTCCAACCTGTTAAAAATAGAGATGGCTAACGCTAGCATTGCCTAACGCTGACGGGGCTAACGCTAATGTTTTCACGTTACTCCACCAAATTTAACAGTTATTTAGCTCCACATTGCCATTACAGCAAACTGAAATGGCCACACTAGCATTCCAGTCAAACTCACCAAGAGTTTTGTTTCAGCAAGTCGCAGCAGGATTCAAACTACCACAGGTCTTTCTAGGGGTTGGTGAATCTGGTTGGGGAGATATTTTCCTTTACAATAAATATCAGAATTCTAGAAAGCTAAGGTAAATCACCACTAGTAAGCATACACTATTATTTATTTATTTATTTTCCGTGTTTCCTGTTTTACATCCTGTAGAGCCGGGTCCAAACTATGGACCTGAGGCACTGTAGGGCAGATGTCACTTGATTGACAGTACTCGTCGTAATATGTGGGCTTCTTCGTGAGTCCTAGAGCTCCGACGACCACTGGTGCTGTTTCGTTCTTCATTCCCCACATCCTGTTGATTCCAGTCTCCGGGTCTTTGTACTTGCTCAGCTTCTCTGTGACTTTCACTGAGGTGTTTTTTTCGGATGGTGTTGCCATGTCGATGAGCATGCGCCTCTTTTGCCTCCTGTCCTTGATAACGATGTCGGGCTTGTTGGCTTTTATCTCTCTGTCAGTGTGGATGGGCGTGTCCCAGAGGACGGTGACGTCATTGTTCTCAGTGACCGTTTTTGGCTGATGTTCGTACCACTTCTCAGTCGTCTTGATCTTGTAACTCCTGCAGATCTTGCAGTGCAGGTATGCTGCTGCCTTGTTGTGCCTGTACATGTACTCGGTCTTTGCCAGTTCCGGGCAGCCTGAGACCATGTGGTCGATGGTTTCTTTGTACATTCCACAGATTCTGCATTTTGGGTCTGTTCCATCTTTGATGATGTGATGGTGATAGGATCTGGTTGCCAGGCTTTGGTCTTGTGCAGCGATTATCAGGCCCTCCGTCTCTACTTTCAGCCCTGTGCTCCTCGGCCACTGATGTGTCTTTTGTTGGTCCACGTCTACACCTTTTATTCTTTTTGGGTACTTCCCGTGCATTGCTTTGTCCTCCCAGGTTTTTTGCAGTTGCTGCTGGCCATGGTGTTTTGCCTTCTGCATCACTCAATTGGCATAGATGGTAGTTGCCTCATTTTCTGTTGGTGGGGTTTCTGGGACATCAAGCTCTTTCTTGAATTGTTCAGCTTCTCTATTGATGGGGTAGATCTGACGTTTTACTATTCGGAGGAGCGGGTCATCTGTTTTTGTCAGGTATGCATCCAGCCCGATAGTGGTAGTCTTGAAGGTCAGTTTGAGTTGGACTAGGCCTCATCCTCCTGAAGCTCTTGGTAGGTACAGCCTGTCGACATCTGCTTTCAGGTGGTGCAACTTCTCCATGGTCAGCATCTTTCTTGTCTTGGTGTCTAGTGTCTTGATGTCGTTCAGTTTATCATTATTATTGTTATTATTATTATTATTATTGTTGTTATTGTTATGTTGTTGTTAGTGTAACCATCTGATGAAGCACTGGTTAGAATCGTATTAAGTATGAGATGGCAGAATTTAAACCTATGTGTAGTAATGTGTATACGGTAGGGATAGGGCTAATTTGTTATTTGTTTCTTTATGTGGGTCTTCATCCGTCCTCATTTCACTGTGTTGTGAATGAATTCTTTTTATTGTTTCATTATGTCGTCTGTGTTTGGGTGGGCGTTGGAAAACGAATAACTTACACTTGACTGAAAATAACGATTAAAAAACGCCATGGGTAAGGTGAGGACTTTTGCTTAAGGTTATTTTCAGATGAGTTGTAGAGATTTTGACTCCTGCCAAATGAAGGAGAGATACCTCCACAGATCGTTGTTCAGTGCCAAAAGTGCCAAAGGCAGGGCCCATCAGAGTCTTTCCTGTAGTAAATTTGGCATCCAAGGTTAATAAAATGATTCCAATTTTACTAAGTTTGGGTCATTTTAGTTTTTGTCCCCACCCCCCCAAAAAATACAAATACAAAATTTTGCAATTTTTGCGAGCTCATGAACACGCATCTGTTGGTTTTTTTTTTTTCAAACACTAAACATGTTGGCAATTTGCTTCCAGTTGAGATTGCTTTTGCCTCAGTTTTACATGATAAAACAAAATGATAATAAAACCTCCCTTTGTTTCCTCTGTCCTTTTGCTAGCGGATGCAGCGATGGATGAGCCTCATAATGCGCGTTAAGTGCAGACAGCATCGTAATGAGGCGGAGCGCCTGTCGTCTGCCCGCCATGCTCACCGCAGTGTTTCATAGACGGGCTCAATTTGGTTCTCCCTCTCCATTACTGGCTTGGCACTTAGAGAGAGCCTCAGTGTATTGAGTCAAATCATCACACTCTCATCCTGACAAGGCAAATAAAAAGAGAGAGAGAGAGAGAGAGAGAGAGAGAGAGAGAGAGAGAGAGAGAGAGAGAGAGAGAGAGAGAGAGAGAGAGAGAGAGAGGCCTAAGTTTGAACTGACCAGATATCCAGCTCTGGAGTTCATGAGTATATAACATGAGTAATTCCCCCCGCGGGTCCTCAGACATCATGGGTAAATGAAAAACCATAACAAAACCAAAATAATTTCCCAGGAACGCTTGAAACACGAGTGCCATTGCTGCACTCCTGGCCCACTCCCTACAGTTTTCTTGGAGTTCATGTCACACTGATCTAAGATGCATGCAGAATAAGGAAACCTCCAGAATATTTAGCCGCTGCAATATATAGACCTACAGGCGTGCTCAAATTTGTTGGTACCCCTCCACAAAAAAAACAAAGAATGCACAATTTTCTCTGAAATAACTTGAAACTGACGAAAGTAATTTGCATCCACCATTGTTTATCCCATATTTCATAGAACTCAGACTTTGCTTTTGATTTTTTTTATTCAAAATAATATTCTAAATACCAAAACAAATGAAAATGACATGGACAAAAATGATGGGACCCTTAACCTATAATTTTGTTGCCTAACCTTTAGAGGTAATCACTGCAATCAAACGTTTTCTGTAGCTCTCAGTGAGACTTGTGCACCTGTTAACAGGTATATTGGCCCACTCTTCCTGAGCAAACTGCTGCAGCTGTCTCAGGTTTGATGGGTTTCTTCTCCAGACTGTTTCAGCTCTTCTCCGTTTTAGTTTCAGCTCTTTCCATAGATGTTCAATAGGATTCAGATCAGGACTCAATAGAAGGCCACTTTAGTATAGTCCAATGTTTTGTTCTTATCCATTCTTGGGTGCTTTTAGCTGTGTTTTGGGTCATTATGCTGTTGGAGGACCCATGAACTGTGTCTGAGACAGCTTTCTGACTCTGGGCAGTATGTTTGACTCCAGAATGCCTTGATAGTCTGGAGATGTCATTGGGCCCTGCACAGATTAAAGACGCCCTGTGCCAGGAGCAGCAAAGCAGCCCCAAAACATAACTCAGTCTCCTCCACGTTTCACTGTAGGCATAGTGTTATTTTCTTTAAAACTTCATTTTTTGGTCTGTGAACATAGAATCGATGGGACTTGCCAAAAAGCTCCAGTTTTGACTCATCTGCCCAAAGGACATTTTCCCACAAGGATTGTGGCTTCTCAATATGCATTTTAGCAAATTCCAGTCTGACTTTTCATGTTTTTCTTTCAAAAGTGGAGTCCTCCCGGGTCTTCTTCCATGGAACCCACTTTCACTCCAAAAGTGACGGAATGTGTGATCAGAAACTGAAGTACCTTCACCTTGGAGTTCAGTTTGTGTTTCTTTGGCATTTATCCCTGGTTCTTTTTCTACCATTCGTACTCTCCTTCTGTTCAATCTGGGGTCGATTTTCCTCTTGTGGCTGTGCCCAGGGAGTTTGGCTACAGTTCAGTGGTCCTTAAACGTCTTAATAATCTTCTGTCCCCGGAAATCAAGCTGCTTGGAGACGGTCTCGTAGCCTTTACCTTTACAATGCTTGTTTGTTATTTTCTTTCTGATCTCCTCAGACAACTCTCTCCTTTGCTTTCTCTGGTCCACATTTGGTGTGGTGCACACAGACACCAAACAGCACAGTGACTACTTTTCTCCATTTAAATAGGCTGAATGACTGATTACAAAGTTGGAGACATGTGCGATACTAATGAAAGAAAGTAATAGTTTGAAATATTGCTATAATCCAATTATTTATCATCTTTTCTAAGGTGTACCAACAAATGTGTCCAGGCCATTTTAGAATATCTTTGTAGAAAAAGCAATCATCTCTTTTCACAGGTTCTTTGCTTTATTCTATGACATACCAAAGGCATGCAAGTATGCATGAAATAATAGCTTTTAATTTCATCAATTTTCAGGTGGAATGAAGCATCATTTCAATGAGCTTTAAGGATACCAACAAATCTGAGCACATCTGTACAACTAGCAAACTAAACCATCAACCAACCATGTTGTACTAAAGACAGTTTTGTCACACCAACACAAAAGCAAGTCCTGATTTCTGCAAGTGAGGTGTTCTCAGGTCAGCATTACCATCCCATAACCCAACCCTGACCCTAACTCTGCTAACGCTAACCCTGCAAACCTTAACTCTGCAAACCAAAACCCCACTCACCATAAATCTGCTAACCGGACTCCTGCTGAACGCAACCCTGGTAACAATAACTCTGCTGACCCTAATCCCACTAACCCTAGCCCTGCTAGCATACAGACAGTTGACAAATGAAAGGAAAAACCTGAATGCTTGACACCCTACAGTGAGGGGACCCGGGGGCTCTGTTATGCTGTGGGGGGGGGCATTTTCCTGGCATGGTTTGGGTCCACTTGTCCCCTTAGAGGGAGGGATCACTGCAAACCAATACAAAGTTATTCTGAGTGATCACCTTTATCCTATGATGAGACATTTCCATAATTATGGGAGTGGTCTCTTCCAGGATGACAGCGCACCCGACCACAGGGCATGAGGGGTCACTGAATGGTTTGAAGAGTATGAAGATGATGTAAGTCATATGCTATGGCCTTCACAGTCACCAGATCTCAACCCGATTGAACACCTATGGGAAATGTTGGACCAGCATGTCAGACTGTGCTCCCCACCACCATCATCGAAACACCACATGAGGGAATATCTTCTGGAAGAATGGTGTTCATCCTTCCAGTAGAGTTCAGAGACTTGTAGAATCTATGACAAGGAGCACTGAAGATGTCCTGGAGGCTCTTGGAGGCCCAACACCTCACTGAGACGCTTTATGTGGGGTTTTCCTTTCGTTTGACACCCGTCTGTAGTTCTGCTAACCCAAACCCTGCTAATCTCAACCTTACTAACCCCCCGATGCTGCTAATCCGAACACTGACTGTATTTCTGACATGAATCTGATTGGATAAATGATAATCCAGGGATATTGTCAAATGCTAGTATGAGAAATTCTCTCATTTGTAGAAATTAGAACTGTAGTCAAAATACAACCGCAACATAATCACAACAATATGTAGTCATTCCAACTTAAATATTTGAGTTGTCCCTGTCTGTCTGTCTTCGGTCACCAAACTTTACCTATCTAACCAAGCCAAAATGGACGAGACGTTATAGGGAGGAGTAAAACAGATTTGTGGGTCACAAAGCCTTGTGCAGGACAACACACATCCTGCTCTGAAAGACAGGAAGGAAGGAAGCTGCCGTAAGCCCACAAATGGGAATTGCAGAAGACGGGAATGAATTGATTGGGAAAACAGGTTCACTGTCACATTCGCTGGTGCAGCCGAGGACATGGCCGCTACGTCCATCGTCAGGAGTCAGCGCTGTGGTCGCCTGGTCAGGGGAGGCGGTGAAGTGGCAGAAAGACAACCTGAAGAACGATTCATGGTGCTGTTTCCTGAACGAATACAGATGGACTACTCTGTGTGTGTGTGTGCGTGTGTGTGTGTTAGGGGTGAAGAAAGTTGTGATCCAATTCACATGTGAATTACAAAAACTTGATTGCACTCTCATCAAGAATCAAGAACCATTTATTGTCATTTCTATCATGTACTTGCGTACACAGAAGAAACGAAATTTTGTTTCACCCAGCACACGGCAGTGCAACACAAAAGATAAAAACACATATCCCAAAATTTCCAAAAAAGACCACCAAAAACATACAAAAACAGAGAAGAAGAAAAAAACCACAAACAATTAAAAACACAGTCCACTCAGCACAACACAATCCAAAAAGTCCTCTGTCCAGAGAAGGAACGCCAGCCAGGATGACTGTGGGACCGCCGGTCTGCATGGGCTAGCAGTTAGCTTAGCCTGCCCCGCTTCCGCGTCCTGTCAGACCGCCTCTGTGTTTCCCCGAGCAGGGCCGTGGTCCCCGGGCCTACAGGACGCAGCAGACCATGCTCTCTCAGCCTATCCAGTGCCAGCTCTCTCGGCCATCAAACGAAAATAAAAAATAAAATAGAAGATCAAAATAAAAGTGTCCCACGATGACACAAACTGAGACGCAGACGCGGACATGGACAAAGACGCCGCGTAGTCGGTACTGGGGGATGCCGCTGCAAACCTGAGTTCGCGCCGCCATCTTCCCACAGCGGCACACGGAAGTGACGTTGTGAAGGAAACGGATGCTTGGACGTTCTTTAGTCACGTGCACAGCTTGTCGTCCTTCTCTCGGACCTTTTGCCAAGGACAAAACATGCGCTCACGAGCTACGGCAGCGTGCACGTCATCAGTGCAGCAGTCTTCCCGACATCCAGCTTATCATTGGCGCCCGGGTGGCGTAGCAGTCTATCTCGTCGCCTACCAACACGGGGGGTCGGCGGTTCGAATCCCCGCGTTACCTCCGGCTTGGTGGGGCGTCTCTACAGACACAGTTGGCCGTGTCAGCGGGTGGGAAGCCGGATGTGAAGAGTAGCGGATTCTCATGAAACGGTTCGTGTGGTATCGTACGAAAAGTCAGAGAATCCTATGAATGTCCCACGACACGAGCGAGCCAGAGCGCCTGCGCGGTCCTTTGCAGTTCAGAACAGCAGCCCCCCCTCCGCCCCCAGGGTTAGGGCCAGCGCCTAGGTCACGTGATCACAGCCTGGCCCACGATTACGTGGGTTACATACGAATTTTAGCGCACTACTTTTCGTACGTTTCACTACGACCAGGCAATGAGAACAGCGAGTGCCGTCTCATCCACACTGCGAAGGTTTGCCACTAACTTACTTTATTTTTCCCTTATTTAGTTACAGGATTTTTATATCCTTCTTCTTTGTTGGAATTATTATGTTTGTTTATGTATATACTTTAATTTAATGGACTGGCATGACTGAATCCAGCTTCTACACTAGTGGAGAAAAGCGGAGTAAACAATTAGATGTGAGAAGATGTAGAATTTGTCATTCTGCCACAGCAAGCTCACACAGAGGCAAACGTACGCTTGACCCATACTGTATCCCCGGGTCATATTCACCCCATGAACACACATGCAAACACACTTTCTCTCACCCTCTTCGTCTTTCCCGCTCTCTATACCACTGTATATGTAAATTCTGCCCCCCCCCCACTATTTACTTGCACTCATGTAAAGCACATTGCATTTCTTTCTGAGTTACAAAATGTGCTCTTTGAGTAAATTCTGATTGACAGATGTATTGATTGACAGCCTCTAATGTTTCCTCTCTGGAGTCGTCTTCGTCCACACTGCACGGCGCCGAGGATAACCTAGAGGGACCATGTCAGGCGCTCTGCTGGTTCTAATGAGCTTTGACTAAGCATAAGACATTGTGTTCATCAGCATGTTTTGTCACCCCGTGCAATCTGAAGACCTTCTGCGTTGTCATATAGAGGAGGACGACGTTGTCCAGAGATCTGACATCTGCAGCACTGATGACTGAGTCCTCAGCTACCGCTTCCTGTTTTCTTTAGTCACATCCAGTCTACTCGTGTGATCTCATGCTTCATAACATTTAAAGGCGGCTAATATTTTCTAATGCTGTCAAGTGAACCATGACCTCTGACCTCGTGTTGATGATGAATGCGGCAAACAACCACCGATATGAACAAAAACCAGCTCTTGGAATGGATAGAAGAATATTTCATTGGCTCCCAGAAAGTTGAAAGAGTTCCTCTGGGCACAACATTTAGTTGGAAACGTTTCATCCCTCATGTAGGCGACCTCTTCAGTCTCACCTGACTGCAGGTGTCCCCGGACCCTTACAAACAACACAGTGGCATAACGACCCAAACCAACGATCGGTTTCATATGCAAATGCTGTGACATTAACTAGCGTTTCAGTGGTGTACTTTTCACAGAGGGTTGGGGAATAGTTGCAATGACGGCCTTATAAGATGGCGACAGATGTACTCTTAGCCGCCTGTAGGTGGGGGGGGGGGCTAAGAGTGCATCTGTCACCATGTTAAAACACTGTGAGTGCAGCTATTCCCCAACCCTCTGTGGACAGTACACATGGCCACTGTAACTCTAACTGATGGGCACGCCGGTCTCGGCCGTTATGGTACCGTGCTGCTTATAAGGGTAGGGGTACCGGCAGTCGGCTGAGACTGACCAAGTCACTAAGATGAGCGATGAAACGATTCTCCAACTAAACTCTGTGTTCAGATGAACCGATTCTCCTCTCTGGGGTGTTGTTACCTGGATTGTCGAGCATGCATCAAGACATCTTCATCCTCTCTCCCTATGTTTCATTAAATCTAGTTGTGAAAAGAGCTTGGAGCATATCCCAGCAGGCACTTGGAAGGAGCAGACACCATGAATCAGCAGCTAGTCTCTCTCAGGGCCTACACCCATCGTTCATATTTAAAGCTAAGCGTCTTCAATGCGCCAAACACGTGTTTGGACTGTGGGCGTCGTGTTTGATAAACCACAGGCCATGCCGCTTACCTAACGACCAGTCATATATTTCAGACGAGGTTCAGCGTCTGTGCTACAAGCTAGTTTTAGGCTTGGCACCAGCCCTACACATGTATGGAAGGAGGTGGTACCGAGTCTCACCCATCATAACTCCAGAGCAGTAAAACGTATTGCACGCCGTTAAACTTTATTTTACCTGCAACTCCGCTCATTAGTTCCTCCTCGCTGTGGTCAACCGTTTCCCTTCCAGCGTGTATTCTGCCCCATCCGACCCAACACGCAATCTGCCCCCCTATATGTGAGCTCAGGTATGCAGTGCAGGTTGTGTAGCTGTGTGTAGTTTCTGGGCCGTGTCCGCTCTGAAATCATCACTGTGTGCCCGGTTTGATTGCTGGGATTTGCAGAATGAATCAGAAGAGATGTGCAGAAAGACTTACACAACATGTTTTATCCTTTTGTCTTGAGCTCACCAAGTCCTGAGGCCTTTACACACCAGGGACGGTCTAGACTATGTCTCCACCAAGTTACTATGTCTCCACCATGTCTCCACCAAGTTACTATGTCTGCACCATGTCTCCATCATGTCTCCACCATGTCTCCATCATGTTCCCATGTCTGTACTATGTCTCCACCAAGTTACTATGTCTGCACCATGTCTCTACCATGTCTCCAACATGTTGCCATGTCTCCACCATATTACCATGTCTCCACCATGTCTCCACCAAGTTACTATGTCTGCACCATGTCTCCACCATGTTACCATGTCTCCACCAAGTTACTATGTCTGCACCATGTCTCCACCAAGTTACTATGTCTGCACCATGTCTCCATCATGTCTCCACCATGTCTCCATCATGTTCCCATGTCTGTACTATGTCTCCACCAAGTTACTATGTCTGCACCATGTCTCCGCCATGTTGCCATGTCTGTACCATGTCTCCAACATGTTGCCATGTCTCCACCATATTACCATGTCTGCACCATGTCTCCACCAAGTTACTATGTCTGCACCATGTCTCCACCAAGTTACTATGTCTGCACCATGTCTCCACCAAGTTACTATGTCTGCACCATGTCTCCATCATGTCTCCACCATGTCTCCATCATGTTCCCATGTCTGTACTATGTCTCCACCAAGTTACTATGTCTGCACCATGTCTCCACCATGTTGCCATGTCTGTACCATGTCTCCGCCATGTTGCCATGTCTGTACCATGTCTCCACCATGTTGCCATGTCTGTACCATGTTACCATGTCTGCACCATGTCTCCACCACGTTACTATGTCTGCACCATGTCTCCACCATGTTGCCATGTCTGTACCATGTCTCCGCCATGTTGCCATGTCTGTACCATGTTACCATGTCTGCACCTTGTCTCCACCACGTTACCATGTCTTTACTATGTCTCCATCGTTTTACCATGTCTGGACCGTGTCTCCACCATGTTACCGTGTCTCCACCATGTTCTCGTCGTGTGTGTTCCCGATATCCTCATTTTTCTTACCAGTAAACCTTTTGTTACCACGTCTGCTTTTGGGTCCTCAGTTCCAGCTGCCACCGCGGTACTTTTTAGCGGCGGATATGATGTGCCACTGCTGCAAACTGTCAAACCTCCTCAGCAATATTTTCGCAATTTATTCCTTGGTCTTTTTGTTTTGTCAGGCCTATACTACAGTCAGGCTTACCATCTTTTCTTACTTTCTTTTGCTTTGCTTTGCTTTCGTTGCAGCTGCTTCGTCTCCTCTGGTCCACATGTTGTTGTTGTTGTTTTCTTTGTGTTTGTAAAATGTCATCCTCGTGCTCGTGATGGTCATGTGCATGTGCTGGAAGAACTCATGGTACAAACAACACAGGGACCAGCTTTTCTTACCGCGTTGTACGGCGCCACAAGTGGTCAAAAACTCCATGAGAAACCCCTTTCTAAGATTCCAACTCGAACTGTTGTGTTTGCCAGTGCACAGGACATGAGATGATGATGATGGATTATGGGATATCAGGAGCTCCACTCAACAGGACTCTCCCTCCCTCTCTCCCTCCATTCCACTAAAAGTCAAAGCCTGACATACTTTGAGGTGCACATCATGGGAGATTAGGAGATTTTTTTTTTCCCCCTCCCCCTGTGAACCTCCAGCAGCTGTGAATGTGATGATAGATGGCGATGACCCCAGAGGACCTCCGGCCCTCCCCTGCTACCCACAACATCTCCACATTATAAAGAATAAGTAAGTTAGCGTAAGTGAAAAATCAGCCTGTGGAGTTGGATGATTTCGTTTCTGTCCGCCACAAATCAGTTTGTCTGCAGAATTTTCTAGAATCAAGTGTAATTCTCTACACGCTTGGAGTTGAATGTTTACTGTGTGGTGTGCAGTAAGGACACTGCAGCCAGGGCACCAACAAAGACGAGTCAAGAAAACGACAAAAGTAAAGTTAAAAAGGACAGAATGTTAAAATGTCGAGGAAAATATTGGCTAAAGGCAAGTATACAATCTAAAGGTAAACTATACAGCAGCATACAGGACAACGTCGTTTATGGTACGAGCCGCTTCGTTTGTCCTTGTTTTAATACACTGAGGCTTGTTTCTGGAGTGTTATTGGAAGTGAGAAGACGTTAGAAGTAAATAATCCTTTCCCTAAGGCACATGCTTTCACTTGCTTCAAATAAGATCAAATTGCAACACCTAAAAAAAAAAAAAGAGGAAAAGAAAAAAACATCACTCAGTGACTCATCAGACTGACATTTTTTACAGTGCACCGTGACCACCATCCCATAATAAAAACACCAGCAACGTGACCCTTCCCTTTTCCACTGTGACCCGCAGTTGGAATCCAGCCCCCCTCCTCCCCCCTCCTCCGAGGGGAATCCTCTGACCCATCGGCAGAATTCCACATCCTGTCTGACTCACTCACTCACCAAAAGGGAAGGGGAGGGGAGGGGAGGAGAGGGGAGGAGAAGGGGGGGGGGTCTTAGCTTGTGAAAAGGCTAACCCCACTAACCCTAAAAACATGAGCACCTGCTAAAAGTTAAACTCCGGTAAAAGTCACATGACGTCAAAACAGGACATAAGCCTCACACCTTCTCATGCAATAAAACAATGAAGGGGATTAGAAAACGAGAAAGGCAAAAGAAAAAAGTATACTACATTTTGTATATTTTATACTATGTTTTCTATGAACGTTAATCTAGTATGTTACAAAATTGGTAGGCGGCGCGGTGGCGCAGCGGTTAGCGCGGTCGCCTCACAGCAAGAAGGTCCTGGGTTCGAGCCTCGGGGTGGTCCAACCTTGGGGGTCGTCCTCTGTGTGGAGTTTGCATGTTCTCCCCGTGTCGGCGTGGGTTCCCTCCAGGGGCTCCGGTTTCCTCCCACAGTCCAAAGACATGTAGGTCAGGTGACTCGGCCGTACTAAACTGTGCTAGGTGTGAATGTGTCGACCCTGTGATGGCCTGGCGGCCTGTCCAGGGTGTCTCCCCGCCTGCTGCCCAGTGACTGCTGGGATAGGCTCCAGCATCCCCGCGACCCTGACAGCAGGATAAGCAGTGTTGGATAATGGATGGATGGACTAAATATTGGTACTATCACATAGTATGGCCATCGTACAGGAAGTCACACACAACTCTCTTGTCTTTCTACAGATATGTTTTCCTCAATGTGCCAGTCAGTCATTTTCCAAATCAATCTGACTGTCTATTAAAGCTGATATCTGTGACTTTCCTCCATTAAAAAACAGTTATGTTCTCCATGTGTATGATGGAGTCAGGCTCCATAACACCACCAGTCATCGTCACCATGGTTAGAGACACTCTCCAGTCTCCGTATACCACTGGTGAGATGTTTTGACCGGGTAGGACGAACACTGGTGCAGCAGCAAACACGTACGTGATAGAAAAAAGATTGAAACGTGATGCTGATGTGTCCATGACAACCAATATGACTGTACAACAGTGTTCCCATATAGTGGGATGTAGTTTGTAATACATTAGACTGTGCTAGCTTTGGTCCCAGGATCCATTTTTACAAGGGTGGGAACTGTTTACTGCTGAGCTGACGGCACACCAGCCACAATGGCTGCTACACCTGGTTTGTAGTCCTGCTACACCTTGTTTGTAGTTCCAGAACATCACAGTCAACAGGTCTGCCTCATCTCATCTCATCTCATCTCATCTCATCATCAGCCACTTCTCCGGGGTCGGGTCGCAGTGGCAGCAAGCTAAGTAGGTTACTCCAGATGTCCCTCTCCGCAGCAACGCCCTCTAGCTCCTCCTGGGGGATCCCAAGACATTCCCGGGCCAGATGGGACATGTAGTCCTTCCAGCGAGTTCTGGGTTTACCCCGGGATCTCCTCCCAGTTGAACGTGCCCAGCAAACCTCCAAAGGAAGGCGCCCAGGAGGCATCCTGATCAGATGCCTGAACCACCTCAACTGGCTCCTTTCGACACGGAGGAGCAGCGGCTGTACTCCGAGCTCCCTCCGGATGTCCGAGCTCCTCACCCTATCTCTAAGGCTGAGCCCAGACACCCTATGGAGGAAACTCATTTCAGCCGCTTGTATCGGTGATCTCACCATTTCGGTCACTACCCAAAGCTCATGACCATAGGTGAGGGTTGGAACAAAGACTGACTGGTAAATTGAGAGCTTTGCCTTCTGGCTCAGCTCCCTCTTCACAATGTTCCAGTACAACGTCCACATTACTGCTGATGCTGCACCAATCCGCCTGTCAATCTCCCGCTCCATCCTACCCTCACTCGTGAACAAGACCCCGAGATACTTGAACTCCTTCACTTGAGGCAACAGCTCATCCCCAACCCGGAGGGAGCAACCCACCATTTCCGGTAGAGAAAATACCTCTCTGCCTCCTACATCCACTATGCCAGAACACTGTTCTACTGGAAGGCTGACTGTCCAACACCATCACCTCCACCTTTAGAATGAATGGAATAAACACTTATTAATGGAGAGAAGTCACATTTTGCACCTTAAATTTTACAACCACTCTCCTGTACTTTCTACCTGATGATCTGTTTAGAATGAAAATGTTGTTTGTGGAACATCCTTCTATAGTTGGAGCATTAAGGTGTTTGGACTTTCTGTCATAGTTGTGTTTTTGTGTTGTGTTATTTCCAAGGCTCACCTGTTCCCCATTACCTGATTGGCTTGCCAGGTTTGTTCCTGCCCCTGCTTTGCTCTCATGTTCCCCATTCCCTTATTTGGCTTGCCATTGTTGTTCCTGCCCTGCCTTGCTCACCTCTTCCCTATTTCCCTGATTGGCTCCCCATGTATATATTCCCGCTGGTTGCCCCGGCTCCCTGCCGGGCTAGAAGTGAAACGTGTCCCTTGTTTAGCTCGTGTTGGTCTGGTGCGTCACGCCTGCTGTATCTTGTGTACATCTCACGTCTGTCTGTAAGTACCTTGTCTTATTAATGCCTTGCTTTATCCCGGCCTGTCTCCGCTGTCTGGATTTGGGTCCTGTTCTCCGCGTGACACTTGCTCTTCTTCCACTGATGACTTCTGTCCCAAATTGGGATGACTACTTTTCCCCCTTTACTCATCACACACATCGGGAACTCTTTTGTCCCGTTTCTGCAGTGTTTACACGAGAGGAACTGCTGGTAAAAGAGAAAAATATAATCCATCTGCTGCTACACAAGTCAATGATGTCACTTTCTGCACTCATGACATAACTCAGAACACACCAAAGAAAATGGCACAGGATAGTGTGTGCACTTTCACAGCTAGCTACAACCTGCTAGTTAGCTTCAGCGGAAAACCCCACTTCCAGGCCTCTCCAGCGCTGCCTCCGCCGAGTCGTCCCGTGTGGCGACTGCACGAATCACGCCACTCCACACACTGAATGAGAGATCTCGGCTGGAATAATAGAGATGTATTTACACAAGCGGTGGGGTTTTAATGTCAGGGTTTTTTAGTCCTGGGCGGCGGTGACTCACCGGGTCTCTAAATATGCAGTTTGCTGCCGCCGCCACATCGGTAACCAGGCAATCATGTCGGTTTGCAGGAGTCCTGCGTGACTCACAGCCGTCGCTGAAGTCTGAGTCCATCTCCTGTTTAGACAGGGCCAGTGTGGCATTCCACAGCCATGGCCTCTATATTTGGCACCGCGAATTGTATGGTGCTGTGTGTGTGCGCGTGTGCATGTGCGCGCACACAACTCTGTATGTGGGCTGGTATGTGAGTGCAAGCCTTTTTTGACCATGTTGGTGGGGAACATTTGTGCTGTGTGTGTGTGTGTTTGTTTGTTTGATCTGTCACTAGAATGGTAACCATTCCTGTTTGTTTGTGCCTCTCTCCCTCTCTTGTGCTGCACAATGAAGCCTGTGATCATGGGGTTGTTTGTAGGTTGGTGAGTGCTCCCGCTGAGTGTGTGGCCAGTGTGTGTTTGTGTTTGTTCATGTGGTGTGTGTTTGTGTGTTGAAACTAGCAGTGGGGCAGCATGGCACTCCTCTCTTCTACTGAAGCCATACAGGCGAGCTCTGCTGTGCCTCCATTTATACCATGCAAGTGTTGAGATCCTGCAAGCCACCGCTAATTATTATCTCATCTCTATTACTAGGGGGGTGGTGAGGGAGAGGTGGGTTTCCCCAGGGGGCGGGGTGGGCGGGGGGGGGGTAGGGTTTCTAGTTTGATTTCCTGGACTTCACATGAAACATCTGGGTGGGGAACGTAGCTAATACACTCTCCCCTGGTAACCCTAAATAACCCCAGCAGAGCCGCTGGGCTGCCAGAAAGTAAAAGACCGTGCATGCACTTGGCAGCGCTCGGTGAGAATGCACATAACTATATGAATGAGACGCAGGGGTTCTCTGGGAAAAGAGAGCATGTAACTCAGCAAAGCCCCCGGGGTAAACAAAGGTTAAAGAGAATACCCACGATGGCGTATAACAGACGTTAGACGGCCACATTCAGCAACCCGTCTCCCTTTTCTCTGCACGACAGAATGTCTTGACTGTTGTAATCATTCTACACATGCATGTTCTGTCCTGCCACTGGGTGCATACACTCATACTATTTGGATATGTGTTTTATATACAGCTAGATAACTGCCAACACTGTTGTTTATAGGTGTGGTGATGTGTGTCTTCAGCTTTGTCAGCTGTTCTGACACCGTGGAAGTGGTTTCGCTGTCTCATCTACTTTAGTGTTCTGCTTCTGGTGTGGGAAGATGGCGGCCTCACCCAGTACCGTCCATGCAGTGTCTTTGTCCACGTCTGAGTTTGTCTTGGTTTGATGGCTGGGAGAGCTGGCGCTGGATCGGCTGGGAGAGCTTGGTCTGCTGCGTCCTGTGGGCCCAGGGACCACGGCCCTGCCTGGAAGTGTGCCTGAAGAGGAAACACCGGAGGGCGGTCTGGCAGGATGCGGAAGCGGGGCAGGCTAAGCTAACTGCTAGCCTATGCAGGCGGACAGTTCCGACAGTCATCCTGGCTGGCGGTCGTTCTCTGGACAGTGGAATTTTTGGACTGTGTTATACTGAGTGGACTGTGTTACGGAGGTGGACAACCCGGCTCCAGAAAGTAAAAGTCCTGCCACGTATTTGTTCCAGCCGTGCGCTACACCAGCTGAATTTGATTAGCACAACTCTTCAGCCAGGTGAATCGCCTTGTTTGGTGCGTGGCGAGAACAAATACGTGGTAGGACTTCTACTTTCTGGAGCCGGGTCGTCCACCTCTGGGTTGCTCTCTCTGTTTTTGTATGTTATTGGTGCCGTCGTTTTTGGGAAACTTGCGATGTGTGTTTCAGTGTTTTGTGTCGCACTGCTGTGGGAGACGGAATTTCGTTTCTTTTGTGTACGCAAGTACATGAATGTAATGACGATAAACTGTTCCTGATCCCTGATAATACTGGAAACTCCACGTATGTCTTCGTACTTGGCAACAACGTGTGTCTGGTCTTGATTCTGATTCTGATCAGCCACCAATGGGTCACGTTAAAGATGTTAAAGATGTTGTATTAAACATGTTTTCTTTATCCCTTCTTGCAGAAATCCCTCCCGAGACGCCTGCTATTTTCTTGCACCATCTTGGCAAACGTTTGAAACCCAAAGCCGAGATATTCAAGTTGCACCTCTCTATCCACGTGCATACAAATCAGTTCAAGGTAAGACCACCGAGGGGTTCTCATTCACTCCCTCCGATGAGTATTAAACATTTATGAGGACCCACTTGCACATTAATCAGCATCAATAAGCATTAATTAGTATCGAGTAACATTTACCTTGTTAATCAGCCCGAGGCCAGACGCCGAGCTGGAGAAAAATTCATTTTCCGACTCCTGTGGACACGTCATGCGGCGTTACCCACAATGCAACCTGACAGCCGTGCCAGAGGCTTACGGGGGCAGTCTGTCACTTTGTCCCGGGCGACCACTCGTCTTGGCTCCTGCAGCCTCACACGCCTCAAAGGGTCCAAGTTGACACATTTTAACACCTAACGCGCACCTCTCGCTTTGAACCGCCTCACTTTCACTCCATCAGCAGCCCAGAGCTGCTGCTTTACTCGTTTATTTCCATCCATCCATCCATCCACCCTTCTTCCAGGTCGCACCAACATCTCTTTCTCTGAGAGGACAAGCCGCAGACAGCGGTGTCACCGAACCGACACGAAGACAGGAAACGCAGCACCGAGAGATGCTACCGCTGCTTTGGGGTTTGAGCCCATTTACCGCAAACGGTGAACGCCAGGTTTCACGCCTACCTAAAACGACCATGGGCGGTCAAAATGACCGCCTGTTTTTAAACTCTATAATTTTGTCAAGATAAGAGATATTAATGCATTACACATGTTAGTGTGTCTGTTATGAAACTAACAGAGATCAGAATGAACACTTTAACAACTTTAATACTGTTTTCAAACAATTTAAAATGGCCGCTGTCCAACGCCTGTAAACACTGCAGCGCCTCGCTGGTAGTCGTGGTGTGTCTGTAAGCAGACATGTTGGACATCATCACACATCAAGTTTAGACTATTTCTCTGCACTGGGGGGCGCTAGTGGGTTTCTAGGACAGAGCGACGAACTTCACGAAGGAAATGACGCCACCAACACACGTCATAAATAGTGACGTGACGCACACGATGACGCGCAAATTACTCGCGGTCAGTTTGACCGCTCATGGTCGTTTTAGGTAGATCTTATAATAACATTGATCTAAAACTCATTTTAAAGCAAATCTATGCAATTTTAGGCGCATTTGGGGAGCGGCAGGTCTGCACCCCCCCACCCCCCACCAAGTTATTAAACTTTGAAAACCCAAAACGGTCAAAATGACCGCCTCCATCACAATGGACCTTTACTCAACTCTATACTCTTATGGCTAAGGGCATGTTGTCGCCGGAGGATAACGCGGTTTAAAATCTCGGAATACTTCTCAAATCATGTTCAGCCGCATCATCTGGCGACAACGATAACGATAAAAAGTTGACTAAATGTCAAGTTGACTTTCCTTCCATCCTGAAACCAGTGGAAGTGGCATCACATCCACAACACGACAGGATACTGCGCAAAGCCTTTAGTGCTAATGTCAAGTACACGCCATTTGCAGTGAATGGGCCCTAATGAAGCACACAGAGGGTCAGGAGGGACCCGTCTAACACCAGACAAGCAGGAGCTCTATTTACATCACGGCTAAATGAAGCAGTCTTCATCAAACCCATTTGTAATGAGGAGAAACTCACCGAGAGAGGGAGGGAGAGAGAGAGAGCGAGAGAGGGAGAGGGAGGGAGAGGGAGAGAGAGCGGGAGAGGGAGAGGGAGAGAGAGCGGGAGAGGGAGAGCGGAGAGAGGAGAGAGAGAGGGAGAGAGAGAGAGAGAGAGAGAGAGAGGGGAGAGAGAGAGAGAGAGAGAGAGAGAGAGAGAGAGAGAGAGAGAGAGAGGGAGGGAGAGGGGGAGAGAGCTGGAGAGAGAGAGAGAGGGAGGGGGAGAGGGAGGGGGAGAGAGAGAGAGAGAGAGAGAGAGAGAGAGGGAGAGAGAGCGGGAGAGAGCAGGAGAGGGAGGGAGAGAGAGAGAGAGGGAGGGCGAGAGAGGAAGAGAGAGGGAGAGAGAGAGGGAGGGGGCAGAGAGAGGGAGGGGGCAGAGAGAGGGAGGGGGCAGAGAGAGAGGAGAGGGGAGAGAGAGAGGGAGAGAGAGAGGGAGAGAGAGAGAGAGAGAGAGAGAGAGGGAGAGAGAGAGGGAGAGAGAGAGCAAGAGAGAGAGAGGGAGAGAGAGAGAGGAGAGAGAGCGAGAGAGAGAGGGAGAGAGAGAGGGGGAGGGGGAGAGAGAGAGGGAGAGAGAGAGAGAGAGAGAGAGAAGGGGGGGGAGAGAGAGGGAGAGAGAGAGAGAGAGAGAGAGAGAGGGAGAGGGAGGCGAGAGCGAGAGAGAGAGAGAGAGAGGGGGGAGAGAGTGAGAGGAGAGGGAGAGAGAGAGAGAGAGAGAGAGAGAGAGAGAGAGAGCGAGAGAGAGAGGGAGAGAGAGAGAGGGAGAGAGAGAGCGAGAGAGAGAGAAGGGGGGGGGAGAGTGAGGGAGAGAGAGAGAGAGAGAGAGAGAGGGAGAGGGAGAGAGAGCGAGAGAGGGAGAGAGAGGGAGGAGAGAGGAGAGAGAGAGGGAGAGAGGGAGAGAGAGAGCGGGAGGGGGAGAGAGAGGGAGAGAGAGAGAGAGCGAGAGAGAGAGAGGGAGGGGAGAGAGAGAGAGGGAGAGAGAGAGAACGGGGGGGGAGAGAGTGAGGGAGAGAGTGAGAGAGAGAGAGAGAGAGAGAGAGGGAGAGGGAGAGAGAGAGGGAGAGAGGGAGACAGAGAGAGCAGAGAGGGAGAGAGAGAGGGAGCGAGAGAGCGAGAGGGAGAGAGAGAGAGAGAGAGGGAGGGGGAGAGAGAGAGAGAGAGAGAGGGAAGAGAGAGAGAGAGGAGAGAGAGAGCGAGAGGGAGAGAGAGAGAGAGAGAGAGAGAGAGAGAGAGAGAGAGGAGGGAGGAGAGAGAGGGAGAGAGAGAGCGAGAGAGAGAGAAGGGGGGGGGAGAGAGAGAGCGAGAGAGAGAGAGAGAGAGAGAGAGAGGGGAGAGAGAGGGAGAGGGAGAGAGAGAGGGAGTGAGAGGAGCGAGAGGGAGAGAGAGAGAGAGAGGGGAGAGAGAGAGAGCGAGAGAGGGAGGGGGAGAGAGAGGGGGAGAGGGAGAGAGAGAGAGAGAGGGAGACAGAGACGGGGAGAGAGAGAGAGGGAGAGAGAGGGAGAGAGGGAGAGGGAGAGAGCGCAGCTCCACTAAGTATTCATTCATTTTGCAGCGAGCCTTCTTTAATCGGGGCGGGGGCGGGGGCGCGTGGTGCGGAGATGGGCTCCCTCGGTGCCGGTGCCAGGCAGAATCAGCGCCGGGAGAGTGACACCGGCGACCGGCTAATGACACGGGCCCCAAGCTGTTCTCACACCTGCCATACATCTGCCCCACTCACTTGACATTAACACGGAGGAAGGAACGCGCGCGTGCGCGGGAGGGGGTGGAGGGGGGGTGGTCACACATATGAGCACACGCGCACGAACGGACACGAGGCGAAGGGCACGAGGGCAGGTAGGAGAGGAGCCCATGTTCACGTACACACACCATCCCCCTCTCATGCATGCACAACATACACACACACACACACAATCTCCCTCTCATGCATGCACAACACACACACACACACAATCCCCCTCTCATGCATGCACAACACACACACACACACAATCCCCCTCTCATGCATGCACAACACACACAATTACACACACACACACACACACACACACACACACCATCCCCCTCTCATGCATGCACAACATACACACACACACACACACACACAATCCCCCTCTTATGCATGCACAACATACACACACACACACACACACACACACACACACACACACACACACACACACACACAATCCCCCTCTTATGCATGCACAACATACACAATTACGCACACACACACACACACACAACCCCCCTCTTATGCATGCACAACATACACAATTACACACACACACAAACACACACACAAACAAGTGCGCCATTGCCCTTGAGAGCTCATTAGGTAGTAGATGGGGTTGTGGAGTGGCGGGTTATGTGACGCTCTGTGGGACCCAGAGTGGAGGTGCGGTCAGGCAGTGAAGGGGTTAACTGTCATTATGCCCTTAATGCCCCCATAGCGCACCAGCCTCTGCGCCGCGTGTCAGCTGCGCTGCTGCACCAGCGTTCGGAACCCGCGTCCTGGTCGCGTCGGCAGGAAGGCACCGTCCACCAACTGCCCCCAAACGGTTCGTGCGCCAATGAAAACTCACGACTCCGTGTTTAAAAGCGCACATGGCGTCCGGGTGGCGTGGCGGCCTCCTCCGTTGCCTACCAACACGGGGATCGCAGGTTCGAATCCCCGCGTCACCTCCGGCTTGGTCGGGCGTCCCTACAGACACACTTGGCCGTGTCTGCGGGTGGGGAGCCGGATGTGGGTATGTGTGTCCTGGTCGCTGCACTAGCGCCTCCTCTGGTCGGTCGGGGCGCCTGTTCGGGGGGGAGGGGGGAGACTGGGGGGGAATAGCGGGATCCTCCCACGCGCTACGTCCCCCTGGTGAAACTCCTCACTGTCAGGTGAGAAGAAGCGGCTGGTGACTCCACACGTACGGGAGGAGGCGTGTGGTAGTCTGCAGCCCTCCCCGGACCGGCAGAGGGGGGTGGATGGAGCAGAGACCGGGACGGCTCGGAAGAGCGGGGTAATTGGCCCAGTACAGTTTGGGAGAAAAAAGGGGGGGGGTGTTTTTCTTTCAACCCAAGACTCAAAAACCTCAGCTTGCAGGACCTCCCCCCCCCCTCCCAGACCTGCGTCCTCAGCGCCACGTTACGCCGCAGAAGGTACCGAGGAAAGCTGTCAGCGGGAGTACTCTGGACTGGAGGTCCTTCTCCCAGTACTCGGTACCGGTTGCTGTGGAACAAGTCGGTGTCTTATCGCAAGAGCCGGGGTAGGCTGGAGTGTCTGTAGTACTACGCGGTCGGCGGGGGTGCAGGACTGGGATCCATCACGCATCTGCTGGTCCCTGCATGAGCGCTGTTTAATCTGTTCCATGAGAAAATCTCCACCGCCGTCCTGCTGAAGCCAAGCAGAGTCTTGGCAGAACTCCTGGACGACCGAGTTATGTAACTCGCTCCCTCTCTCCCTCCCTCTCTCCCCCTCTCTCCCTCTCTCTGTTTTTTCTCTCACTACTCAGTCTGTTCCTTTATTTCTGTTTCTCTCTTCATGAGTTTAACTGTTTTTCTTTGCCTCCATTCCTCATGGGAGACATACTTGTGTGAGCAAGTCTTTCTTTTTTCAGCCCTCTCCCCCTCTGATTTCTATCTGACTCTGTCTCTCCAGCTTTCCTCCCCCCTTTCTCTCTCTGTCGTTCTGCTCTTTCAGCACCATTTGTAGGAGTCTTTAAGACTCCGCAAAGATTCAGACACGGACACACACACACACACGCATACACACATGCACACACACACTTAATACATACACACATGCATACACACACGCACACACACACTAATACATACACACATGCATACACACATGCACACACACACTAATACATATACGCACGCACACACACATGCATGCACACACGTGAACATGAATACATGCACGAACACACACGCACACCCCCCCACACACACATGCACAAACACACGCATACACACAAACATGAATATATGCATGCACACCCACACATGCACAAACACGAACACAAATACATGCATGCTCATACACGCACACCCAGACGCACGCACACACGTGAACATGAATACATGCATGCACACACACACACATACACACACCCATGCACACACACGAACAAATACATGCATGCATGCACACGCAAACACCAACACGAATACATGCATGCACACGCACACCCACCCACCCACAGACGCACACACACGAATACATGCATGCACGCGCACACACATACACACACCCATGCACACACGTGAACATGAATACATGCATGCACACACACACACATACACACAACCATGCACACACGAACAAATACATGCATGCATGCACACGCAAACACCAACACGAATACATGCATGCACACGCACACCCACCCACCCACAGACGCACACACACGAATACATGCATGCACGCGCACACACATACACACACCCATGCACACACACGAACAAATACATGCATGCATGCACACGCACACACAAACACCAACACGAATACATGCATGCACACGCACACCCACAGACGCACACACACGAATACATGCATGCGCGCGCGCGCGCACGCACACCGTTTGGCAGGCGGGGTTACTCCAGTGAAGTGTGTCGGTCCAGGCTGCTGAGCCCAGAAAGCGGTTACTCAATGTTTTGCAGAACACAACACTCGAGTTACATAACAAAACTACTTACTCATTCAAGCCGGACCACATGTAGTCTTGATGTGCCGCGGCCTACGTGCTATCAGAGATCCAGCAGGCTGCTGTGCTCTGCAGACCTGACGCGGACGAGCTGCAGATGCCTCCAGTTCCTTTGCCTCGCCGGGTTTCATCTTGACGCCATGTGCGTTCCCGAATCTTCGTCTGCGTGAGCCCGTGTTGTGTAATTGTCTGAGCGGGATCTTAATCCGCATTGTGTCGTTCCATTGATAGTTAATCATGATGAAACTGTCAGATTTGGCGGTTCAGTTTCATCGCGGGCCGTCGACACAAACTCTGAAGCACGAAGGTGGGAACCCGGACAGCACTTTGTGTAAACTCGTTACACCCTAGCGACATTAAAGATATGATCCGTGATTCTTTGTGACTGTGAAAAATGCCATGTTTGGTACTTTTCCCCGCCGGTGTTTTCACAGCAGCAGCCGTTCAGTGTTAGCGTGCTGTGGTTTTCCCTCTGCGTGCTGGTCTTCGTTGGTGCCGGTGGCGCCCAGCGTTCCCACCAAGTATTCACACATACCGGCGTCAAAACAGCAGAGATGTGGAGTCTGCCACAGACAGGGGAGAAGAAAAAGAAGGAAAGAAGAAGACGAGGAGGAGGAGGAGGGAGGAACTTCCATGTCAAACGTTGGAAGAGCTCGAACACACAGCTCCACATCACCCAACATTAATTAGGTTCCGTTGAATGTTGGATATGGGTTGACATCGTAGCCAATTTAGGGGGCAGCCAGGAATCGAACCCGTGTCTCCCACACCACGGGCGACTGCGCAAACCAGGCAACTAAAGTATCCGACCCGTGAGCCAGGAGCTAGTGAGTCTTGTCATCCGTGATCGTTACACCGCCCTCCTTCGGGAAGCGCTTCAGCACACCACCTCCCTGACGCCCCCTGGGCGCACGCGCTCCCGACCGCCTCACGGTCTCACCATCCCGCTTCTGACACCAGCGTAGCGGATTCAGGGGGCAGCCGGGAATCCGCCACAGTCGGGAAGCGAACCCGGGTCGCCCGTGCTAACCGGTCAACTAAAGGGTCCGACTCGTTAGCCAAGGGCTAGCTAGTCTAGTCACCCATGGTCGTTACACTGCCCCCCCTCCTTCGGGAAGCACGTCCCCGCGCTTCAGCATACCGGCTCCCTCGCGCCTCTGGGCGCACGTGCTCCCGACCGCCTCACGGTCTCACCGTCCCGCTTCTGACACCAGTGTAGCGGATTTAGGGGGCAGCCGGGAATCCGCCACAGTCGGGAAGCGAACCCGGGTCGCCCGTGCTAACCGGTCAATTAAAGGGTCCGACTCGTTAGCCAAGGGCTAGCTAGTCTAGTCATCCATGGTCGTTACACTGCCCCCCCTCCTTCGGGAAGCACGTCCCCGCGCTTCAGCATACCGGCTCCCTCACGCCTCTGGGCGCACGTGCTTCCGATGGCCTCACGGCCTCACCGTCCCGCCTCTGACACCAGTGTAGCGGATTCAGGGGGCAGCCGGGAACGGCCGCCGCACCACGGGCGACTGAGCGAACCAGTCAACTAAAGGGTCCAATCCGTTAGCCAAGGGCTAGCGAGTCTACACATCCGTGATCGTTTCAAACGGCTTCTTTGTTTTGCATCCCCAGCGTCCACAGTTTGCTGTCATGGAGTCCTCGTTTGTGAATACACCGCTGTTTCCAAGCAACCATCAGCAGCTGCTCACAGCCTGCGTGGGTGTGTTAGCATTAGCTTGACAGCAAACCGACACGATGACAATAACCTCAAGCGGCAACTCCGCCTCGACTCCTTCCGTCATGATTACATTCCCCCACGATGTGGTAACTCGAGATGTGTTGCAACACAACCGCTTGACATCGTTTACATATTGGCGTGCGCCCTCGAGCAGCTCTCCACGCTTCTTCTGGCGGCTACACAAATAGCAGTGCGGTGCACGTGCAGCTCGCCGTTTTCACCGGTCACCGAATTTGGCGCAACACCGGCAGGATGATCCAGCGGTTAGCGCGAGTATTTTTGATGGGGGGGGGGGAGAAAAAGAAAATTACAGATTAGATCTTTAAATGGCACCACATTAAATACATTAGAAACTTGTCGGGGAGCAGTCGACATAATGTTTGGTAGTTTTAGCGTGGGGGAGTGTGGTGCACCACACGGGGCGGGTAGCGTACTGGAAGGTCCTGACAGCCACAGATTGCATTTGAACTTTACTGTTTTCTGTGATTGACAGCAGCACCTGACAGCAGCATAGCGTTCCTGCAGAGGAAACACCCCCACCCCACCCCCCACCCAAACAGATGATGGAGATGACTTGCCAACGCCCTCTCACCCACAGCCGGACACACACGAAATACAAACACATACTCATTAACCACTTAATATAAAGTTCCCGCCTACACACACAGAGCATTTAGCCACCACTTCCTGCATCGATGACGTATTTTCCTGTTACGCCCTCATCGGGGGACGCGTCAGCATTTTACACTACAAAAGACGTGGTCGAATGCGTCCCGGACCACCTCGGCAAGTGGCTTGAGTACCCGGTTCACAAAACGTTTTGGCGGTCGTTTACACGTGTGTTTAGCGCCGCCCACTTGTGACCCGATCGCAAAAAAACAAACAAACCGAAGCGCATTTCAGACCCACGTGTAAACGGGGGCGACTCTTCAGGCAGCAGCGACCCAGCACACCGCGCGCCCAGCACGCTTTGGTTGGACGTCTTGTGACGGCCACGTGCGTTCCGCGCCATGCGTCCCACCGTCCGAGGCCGGCGTGACGGCCGGGTTCGGACGGGTATGGCTGTGAGGCGGTGCAGCAGAGGGGCAGCGGGCTGACGGGCGGACTTCATGGCACATTTCATAACGTCGCACTGGATGACAAACATGTGGGAACCGGTGCGCGCCCGAAAAGAGGGGAGGACACAGCTTAAGGCTAATTACTTGCTCTCGCGCTCTCTCTCGCGCTCTCTCTCCCTCTTTCTCTCTCTCTCCCTCACACACAAACATCCATAGACGCACGCACACACTTAAACACACACACACACACAAATACCCAAAATCAATATCTCCCACGTTCAGAAAGCTTTATTGGCACGATAAACTCCTTCCTCTGTTGCCAAAGCAAACACGCAAAGAAAACTCCATCTCTCGTTCTGTCTCAAAGACACACATCTAGATGTCACCGCTGAGACAAGCCAGACTTGTGTTGGAATTGATATGTGACCACATTCCCACCGTGCAGCACAGTCCACTGGTGAGGGGCCGGGGGTCCGCATGGACAGTAGCCCGCTGTGAGGTCCATCTGTGTGGGGAGGAGATGGATCTCTTACAGGTGCCTCTGCCAACACTAACCAATTAGGGCTCGGATGCACTGAAACACACACATACACACACGCACGTGCGCGCACACACACACGCATGCATGCACAAACTCACACAAATGGTTACACACACGCCCGTTAAGAAACATGTATACATGCACACTTGTGTTGCACAGGTATACACACACAACACTCACTGGGTATGTATGTGAAATTAGAGCTCATCAGGACACTCGCACACACACACATGCATGCACACACACACACACACACACGCATGCATGCACACACAAGCATGCACAGACACATGCACACGTGCACACGTGCACACACAAACGCGCATGCACACAAACATGCATGCACACATACTCACACAAATATTCACATACACACCCATTAAGAAACACATATATGCATGCACACTTGGGTTGCACAGGTATACACACAACACTGGGTTCATATGGGAAATAACAGCTCATCAGGGCACACACACACCCACACACACCTGTGTGTCTGACACTTGCTAGTCATAACAGGAGAATCTCTGCAGGTGTCTGCAGACCAGTCGTCTGTCTGTGCAGCATTATTCACTTCCTGTGTCCAACACACGTCATCAAGCGTCTGTAACGCTCCAACAAGCGCGGCTGTTTCCTTTACACGTTTTGTTTCTGTGTTTAGCGTCTACCGACAGTGTTGTGCAGAGAGGAGTTTGAACCCTTTGCTCCGTGGCACTGAGCCTTTGACCTTTAGGTTCAGTGATGGTGTCCCAGGCCATGACACACTGTTTAGACTGGAATACTCTCACCACCTCACCTATCCCGTCACCTCTCGAGAGGTCGCTGGGGCACCGCCGTTGAATCCGCAACCAGTCCTCGCCATCTCTGTCTGTCCTCAACTGCCCTCTGTAAGCTGGCAAAGTCAAGGCCAGTCCACTCTCTGATGTTACATAGCCGTCGCTTCTTCTGTCTTCCTCGTCTTCGCCCGCCCCTCACTCCGCCTTGCAGGAGGTCTTGGCAAGGCCGCAACATCTCGAGAGGTGACCAAACCGTTTCAGTTTTCTCTCCTCGACGATTGTCCACAAGACTTTGCGTGTTCCGACGGCTTGTGTGATCCTTCTTCTCACCTCTTCATTGGTAATGTGGTCTCTATACGAGATGTCTAGGGTCTTTCTGTAGCACCTCATCTGGCTGGAATAACGTGTGGTAAAACTCTGCAGCGGTCGGATAACCGTATCAGGTTTTCTTCAGGATAACGACAGGCAGGTTTTCTCCTTCCTGGGCCAAGACAAGTTGTTCTGAAGGCTCCGGTTGCACCTGGCGTTTCAGCGCTGAATTGTTTGAGATGTGATTGTGGGCACGCCACCAGGAACCCAACTCGTCTCTTGTGGATGGACTGAAACATATCGGTGAAGGGGTGTCCTAGTGCTGAACCGGATAATATACTTTATACCACGTGGGCCCTGAGCACATTTCTGCACGTCTTCACCCTACAGTATAATTCTTCTGCCTGCACTGACTTCACTAATCAAGGAAGATTGCCAAAATAACCTTTAAAAAGATAAATGGTAGGACGTCCGGGTAGCGTAGCGGTCTATTCCGTTGCCTACCAACACGGCGCTCGGTGGTTCGAATCCCCGTGTTACCTCCGGCTTGGTCGGGCGTCCCTGCAGACACAATTGGCCGTATCTGCGGGTGGGAAGCCGGATGTGGGTATGTGTCCTGGTCGCTGCACTAGCGCCTCCTCCGGTCAGTCGGGGCGCCTGATTGGGGGGGAATAGCGCGATCCTCCCACGCGCTACGTCCCCCTGGGGAAACTCCTCACTGTCAGGTGAAAAGATGTGGCTGGCGACTCCACACGTATCGGAGGAGGCACGTGGTAGTCTGCAGCCCTGCCCGGCTCGGCAGAGGGGATGTAGCATCGACTGGGACGGCTCGGAAGAGTGGGGTAATTGGACGGGTAAAATGGGGGAGAAAAAGTGTATGGGGGGGGGTAAATGTCATTGTAACCCCTTGTTGACAGCTATGGTCACTATTTCAGTTTTCCTAAATGGGATCCTGAGTTCTCAGCGGTTGATGTTGAGTTGGCTGAATGTAAATTATAAACATCAGAATAATAGAACGTTCAGCACAACAATAAAAAAAATAATATTTATTCTCTGCTAGGCTATTGTTGTTCTCATCTCTGTCCTTCTCTCTACGTATCAGAACAGTATTTACTTATCAAACAACCAAACCCCTCTCGTGTTATCACATCAACAGCCTATCAAAAAGGAATAACCCTTCGGAGCTGCAAACCAAATACTAGAATGCACAACTGAAAAGCTATCAAACATATGAAGTGAACACCTTAATAAATAACCTTGTCCCAACAATGGATTTGTTATAGCAACGGTGAACTGTATGACCAAGCGCTTGGATTTTATACGTACGATGGGGCCCACACGTTCGAGCACAAAACGCACAACAAAAACAAACTCCCAATAGGAACACGGCGATGGCCAGTGTTTGAATAGTCTCCTCTTACTCACGCGACCACACAGATGATCCACGAGCGGTCCGCGGGTGGGTAGATGAGGCAACAGTGTAGCGTTGATGCGTGCCACGAGGCCCATGCTGATTACAAGGGCCCGGCGCTAACTAGCTGATTAGCTTCAGTGAAATCCTCTTGTCTCCGGTTTCCCTGCACAAACTATGGCCGGTGTTTACAGATGACCGTCCCCACCTGATAGTTAGACTACACACTTTCCCAAAGCTAGCTAAGAAAAATAACAACACGGTAAGCCAAACAGCTAACGTCAAGCTAACTGGCTGTAGGCTAGCCAACTTCCAAACTGGGGAAGAAAGAGCTGCGAAACGTGGAGATGCACAGGACTGGAAGCTGTTACGATACAATACTTGTGCAAATCCTTAGAGGCTTTTCCTTCCACAAAACATTACTCGCTTCGTCACTAAACTCAATCTCCCGATGAAACGATAACTCAAGCAAAACTCCTCTCCCATGTTCCGGTACCTTCCCCAAAGTGGTCTCTGATTGGCTTAAGAGTACATCACTCTCTTAGACTGAACATACATGGGCTTAGCTAAGCAGGATATCAAAGCTCACAAAAGAAATTATGGCAAATGCACTACTCCCCTTACCTTACCCATCTTGAGACATGCATAACCGTGCAGACTAGAGAATATATTTCACATATCCATATTCCCATACTTGGCAGGCCTCTACATCATTAATTTTCCCACGACCATCTCTTGCATTGTGGCCAACATTTTTGCACACTTGTACACTTCTAGTCACAAGATAAGAACGGCCTGTTTCACGTCCGCTTATTTAAGAATCAACAACAAAGTGAGTAGATATTCAGTGGCTTGCAAAAGTATTCATACCCCTTGAACTTTTCCACATTTTGTCACGTTTCGACCACAAACGTAAACATATTTTATTGGAATTTTATGTGAAAGACCAACACAAAGTGGCACACAATTGTCAAGTACAAAGAAAATTATACATGATTTTACATTTTTTTTACAAATAAAAAACTGAAAAGTGCGGTGTGCAAAAGTATTCAGCCCCCCTGAGTCAATACTTTGTGGAACCACCTTTTGCTGCAACTACAGCTGCAAGTCTTTTGGGCTATGTCTCTACCAGCTTTGCACGTCTAGAGATTGAAATGTTTGCCCATTCTTCTTTGCAAAACAGCTCAAGCTCAGTCAGATTAGATGGAGAGTGTTTGTGAACGGCAGTTTTCAGATCTTGCCACAGATTCTCAATTGGATTTAGGTCTGGACTTTGACTGGGCCATTCTAACACATGAATATGTTTTGTTTTAAACCAATGTTTCTCAACCCAGTCCTCAAGGACCCCCTATCCTGCATATTTTCTTTGCAACCCTGAATAGGTACCTGTTTGTAGTTATTCAACCAATCAGCAATTAATTTTGTCAGATGTTGCACACCTTGCATAATTAAGTGCTGCGAGATGATTGGTCGAGTAAGTACAAGCAGGGCTACCTATGCAGGGTTACAATGAAAATCTGCAGGATAGGGGTTCCTTGAGGACTGGGTTGAGAAACACTGTTTTAAACCATTCCATTGTAGCCCTGGCTTTATGTTTAGGGTCGTTGTCCTGCTGGAAGGTGAACCTCCACCCCAGTCTCAAGTCTTTTGCAGACTCCAACAGGTTTTCTTCCAAGATTGTCCTGTATTTGGCTCCATCCATCTTCCCATCAACTCTGACCATCTTCCCTGTCCCTGCTGAAGAGAAGCACCCCCAGAGCATGATGCTGCCACCACCATGTTTGACAGTGGGGATGGTGTGTTCAGAGTGATGTGCAGTGTTAGAGAGCACCTTCTTCCACATGTTTGCTGTGTCCCCCACATGGCTTCTGGCAAACTGCAAACGGGACTTCTTATGGTTTTCTTTTAACAATGGCTTTCTTCTTGCCACTCTTCCATAAAGGCCAGATTTGTGCAGTGCACGACCGATAGTTGTCCTGTGGACAGATTCCCCCAGCTGAGCTGTGGATCTCTGCAGTTCGTCCAGAGTCACCATGGGCCTCTTGGCTGCATCTCTGATCAGTGCTCTCCTTGTTCGGCCTGTAAGTTTAGGTGGACGGCCGTGTCTTGGTAGGTTTGCAGTTGTGCCATACTCTTTCCATTTCTGGATGATGGATTGAACAGTGCTCCGTGAGATGTTCAAAGCTTGGGAACCATCTTTTTATAGCCTAACCCTGCTTTAAACTTCTCCACAACTTTATCCCTGGCCTGTCTGGTGTGTTCCTTGGACTTCGTGATGCTGTTTGCTCCCCAATATTCTCTTAACAAACCTCTGAGGCCGTCACAGAACAGCTGTATTTGTACTGAGATAAGATTACACACAGCCAGGTTGACTCTATTTAGTCATTAGGTCAACATTCGATCATTCAGCAATCATCAGGCAACTTCTGAAGGCAATTGGTTGCACTCAGAGAAAAGCGGGCTGAATACTTTTGCACGCCGCACTTTTCAGTTTTTTATTTGTAAAAAAAAATCTTTGTACTTCACAATTGTGTACAACTTTGTGTTGGTCTTTCACATAAAATTCCAATAAAATATATTTACGTTTGTGGTCGTAACGTGACAAAATGTGGAAAAGTTCAAGGGGTGTGAATACTTTTGCAAGCCACTGTAACATTCTTGTGCAGCCAGACCTGTTTCTTAAGTTATTCTGGGACAGTGGGCGTGATTTTAAAACTTGCATTGAAACCAACTGTTGCCTTAGTTCGAACAGAGCAACACATTTAAACTGACAAGTAACACTGAGCTGCAAAAACAATGGAAGCTAAATCTATACTTAAGCCAAGGGTGGAATATAGACAAGGCCAAGCCAAGTAAATACACACCTTTTTCTCACACACACACACACACACACACACACACACACACACACAAATCCCTTGCAAATCCACCACAGGGTTACGTCATGCCTGACCAGACACCAGTGTTTTCGAAACAGAATCAGACATGCTTGCATTCGGCTGAGAAGATTCTCATACGTATGAGTCACTCATGGAGGTATTGCCTTACTCTCATTGTGCAATGTTAAAGCACCTGCCAAGCATTTCAGACATCACAAGTCCCAACCAGCCTGCCCATCTGAAGGCTCTGATTGGCTTGCTGCGGCAACACTCAGGGCAAGTTAACCAATAGGGATTCACCTAAAGCCACGTTGGCATCTGTTGTCACGTCTTTATTTGTTAATATTTGAGGGTGTGTTTTTTTTAGGCTTCATCCAAGTGTACTTACATGTGTACTAAGATATGCGAACCTACTGTAAGTGTTCAGTAATCCTTTCAGAAACAGCCCTGGTTAAAATCACCAGTGACCTTCTTCATGCAGATGACTTCGGTCTACTCTCTATCCTCATCCTCACCACAGCCTTTAACGCTATTTCCCATCAGCTCCTCGCAGATCGTCTGGCTAGCATTGGAGTTGGGGGCACTGTGTATCCGTGGTTTGTGTCCTACCTTACAGACAGGACACATTTTGTGCAGATTAAGAATTACCAATCAGAAAGTTTGATAGTTCCTTATGGAGTTCCATAGGGTTCAATGTTGGGGCCACTCCTGTTAATTATTTCCCTCCTCCCTCTCGGTAACACATTCCATTACTATGGTATCCAGTTCCACTGTTACGCTGATGACACACAGCTTTATGTGCCCACTAATCCCACTTCCATGCTCCCCTCAAGTACCCTCACTGCTTGTCTCCATGATATACAGATATGGATGTTATTATCTGAAAGTCACTGGCACAAACAGAGCAACATAGTGTACGTGCTTAAGCACCAGGAGGATTGCCGTGACTTATATATTGGGGAAACTAAAAAGATGCTGGCCAAGAGGATGGCACAACACAGGAGAGCTAATGTGTCAGGCCAGGACTCTGCAGTCTACACCCATCAACAGACCAGTGGACACTCTTTCAGGGATGAAGATATGCACATGCTTGATAGGGAGGAACGCTAGTTTGAATGGGGAGTCAAAGAGGCCATCTATGTGAAGAGGGAGCGACCAGCCCTGAACCGAGGATGGGGCCTAAGAATACATCTGTCACCATCTTACAATGCGGTGATTGCAAACATTCCCAAATCCTCTGTGAATAGTACACATGGCCATCGCAACTCTAGTTAATGGTCACACCCATATTTGCACACGAGGCTGGTTCAGTCGTTATGCAACTGTTTTGTTTATACGGGTGGGATACCGGCAGTCAGTTTAGACCGAAGATGCCTCTTAGTTGAGTGACGAAACCTATCTGTCAATAAACGTATTCAGATGAACTGATTCAATGTTCTTTGAGCTTCATAATCTATCCCCTGCTTATCGCACACTCCTTCAGACTTACACTGCAGGTCTACTGGCACTACCATCCATCAACCTCAGCACAATGGGTGCCAGAGCAGTCTGCGGTGGTGTAGCGGTCTAAGCATCGGCTTTGTGTCGATGCAGTTGCATAGTCAGATCCGACTATGGCCGGACTCGACGAAGCAGCAGTAACTGGCAACACTGTCTTCGGGAGGGGGCGGAGTCGGCTTGTGTTCATCACATGAATGTGTCTGTGTGTGGGGGGGTGGAAGCGGTGGTTCGGCCTGGATTCGCCTCGTCACGAAAGTGGCGAGGCATCTCCTTCCAGACTGCCGGCCGGAGAGACGCAGTTGGCGAACGCATGCAGTACGAGGGTGGGTGTTTGAATTAAAATAGGGAGCGATTGGCCACTAAATTGGGAGAAAGAAGGGAAAAATCAGAAATAAATTTAAGGAAAAAACGAAAACAAAACAATGGGTGCCAGGGCTTTCTCCTATGCTGCACCCCAACTCTGGAACTACATTCCCTGTCACATCCACTTACTGGACTCCATTACAGGATCCAGAAGTGCTCTTAAAAGCCACCTTTTAAAACTAGCGTGCCCACGTTCGCAGCATTAGCTGCATCATCTTCATCTTGTTTTAACTCTGCCGCTGTGTGCGCTATTGCTTATTGTGTGTTTTACTGCCTGAACTCGTGCTTTTTACTGCTTTGTATTTGATGTAAGGTGACCTTGAGTGTCATGAAAGGCACATTTAATAAATGCATTGTTGTTATTGTCATTATTTAAGTGCACCCTTAAGTGATACCTCTTGTCCCGATGCGCATCGGTTTGGTAACACAAGTACACATCATATTGAGATACCTGGCACTGTAATGGACGTTTTACACAACTCAAGCAGCGGTAGGCGTGAGGAAGGTCTTTCTTAGCTACACGGACACCCTACGATCGATGCATATGGCGGCTGTCCGTCCCACATCTGCCGTTATTTCACGCAGACGTCGTGAACACTGTTTGCTTTATCACTTGCGAATGAGAAAACCAGGTGACTTTCAACTCCTTTGAGGTCTTCAGTTGTCTCCGTTTCTAAAAATAAAGAAAATAAAAACCACAATGTTGACCCGAGGGCGAGATACGTCATGTTTCTTGGCAGTACTCCATATAGCCGTGGCTGCACGACATTACGGCTCGTACCTTTAATAATGTGAAAATGGAGCCTTTAGCTGACGTTCAGCCAGAGAGCTCTTCTGCATGCATGGGCCTGTAGTTCTATTTCTGATTCTACCCCGCCACTCTCGTCTCTCATGCCCCTCCCCCCTGTCATTTCACCTGCTGATCACTTCACCTGTTCTTACCGATCCAATAGCACAGCGACACACCTGCACGGCTAGCCTATCATCTCGCTGCTGTCTTGTTTTAAATGTATTTCCGTCTCTGCCTCTAGGCACCCCTGCTGCTGCTACGTGTACCCCTCCACCTCCCTGCCACCTCCCAGTCACCTCCCGAGTCCTCGCACATCACAAGCTCCAGCTCTTCATCAGCCTCACGGGCGGCACGGAGGCCCAGCGGTTAGCACTGTCGCCTCGCGGCACGAAGGTCCTGGGTTCAAACGCCAGGCCGACCCAGGTCCTGTCTGTGTGGAGTTTGCATGTTCTCCCCGTGTCTCCGTGCCCCCCCCCATCAAAGCAGACCCCCCCCATCAAAGACATGCATGTGAGAGTTATTGCCCCCGACCAAGGCATTGCAAGAAGAACTAGAATATCTATTATCTCAGCAGAAGTCATCAGCCACCAGTGTCTGGACTCCATGGGGGGATTTATGATGCTGCTGCTCAGGGCTGATGCCCCTCCATTAAACCCCCACCCACCCACCCCCCCTTCAGTCTAACAGAATAGAATACTTCATAGAATACTCTTTACATGCGTACAAATCAAATGTACTCTCTGCATTTAACCCATCCCAGCTGTGTAGCCAGGGGCAGTGGGCAGCCGTCGCGCAGCACCCGGAGACCACCTCCAGTCTTTCTTTCCACTGCCTTGCTCAGGGGCACAGGCAGGACTATTAACCCTAACATGCGTGTCTTTTTGATGGTGGGAGGAAACCGGAGCACCCGGCGGGAACCCACGCAGACACGTGGAGAACATGCAAACTCCACACAGAGAGGACGACCCGGGACTCGAACCCAGGACCTTCTTGCTGTGAGGCAACAGCGCCGACCGCTAGTTACACATGTAACATTCGTGTATCAACAAATCTCTCAAACGTGTTCAACAAACTGACTCCTTTTATTACCCTCACTCCGGAAACCTCTAAAGTAAAGCACCCAAAACTCTCTTTCTCTAAAGCGTCTGTGCTAATCAATAATTACCTTCTCCCACCAAGTCTCTCCTGGCTGAACTCATTATAACCACGAACTTCACTGACGGAGTATTTATCCCAATGGGTGTTATGAAGCATTCTTTAGGACGATTAAGAACACAAAATACATGCACAATCGGTAAAGAAGTAGTAAAGAGCAACGCCAGACTAGTTTCAGCGGAAGTGGAGCAGGAAGAAGAAGAAGAAGAAGAAGAAGAAGAAGAAGAAGAAGAAGACGTCAAACTGAAACTGCGGCTGTCTGATTGGGTGCACGCCTGCCATAGGTTATGGCACGGTTGGACTCGTGGGGATCAGAGCCTGTAGAAGGTGGTTTTCCCATGGCCCGCTTCCAGCTCGGGCTCATTAATGGCGGTGTGATGCGGGCCGGCCGGCCTGTGCCCGCCTGTCCCTGAGAAACCAGACACACTGTGTTCTTGTGAGAAAGGAAAGGAAAGGAAAGGAAAAAAAACAAAAACACAACACAATCCTGTGCAGGAGCAGACATGCTGCGGCTTATTTGTGACACATGTGTGATTTATGCACGGACGAACCGCTGCTCGCTCCTCCCACACCGTTTAATAGCATACGGGGTTTTTTTTTCCTCCCTCATTCAAAATGTACCTGTAATGTCACCTACCCAAACCCGCAGTGTTTCTCAACCCAGTCCTCAAGGACCCCCTATCCTGCAGATTTTCATTGTAACCCTGCATAGGTAGCCCTGCTTGTGCTTACTCGACCAATCATCTCGCAGCACTTAATTATGCAAGGTGTGCAACATCTGACAAAATTCATTGCTGATTGGTTGAATAACTACAAACAGGTACCTATGCAGGGTTGCAAAGAAAATATGCAGGATAGGGGGTCCTTGAGGACTGGGTTGAGAAACACTGGTTTAAAACAAAACATATTCATCGGTGCATCAGCGTTTGTCTTGGGGACGTCAGGGCCCACAACCCTTCACATGTTACGCAGATTTCCATTATTTTCCCCCCTTTTTTCTCCCCAAGTGTAACCGGCCAATTACCCCGCTCTGCCGAGCCGTCCCGGTCGCTGCTCCACCCCCTCTGCCGATCCGAGTTGGGCTGCGGATTTACCACACGCCTCCTCCGATGCATGTGGACCGTTTCTTTTCACCTGACAGCGAGGTGTTTCACCAGGGGGACGTAGCGCGTGGGAGAATCACGCTACGTCCCCCACCCCCCCGAACAGGTGCCCCGACCGACCAGAGGAGGCGCTAGTGCAGTGACCAGGACACATACACCCACATCCGGCTCCCCACCCCAGACACGGCCCTTCGGCTCTGTGCAGAACTGTAGGCCACTGACTTCCGGTTTCTGCTGCAGAGGTCACACCAGTTTCCTGTTTGCTGGCGTGTGCTGTTGACAATGGCATGGTTTTTTTGCGACGCCTGCAAGATTTACCATGCATAAATGTCGACGGCATGCACAGAACTTTCAGCTGCACCTACCAGCGAACGGGTGACGAGTTTCAAGTCGTACATATCAAGTTACGTCCACACTTATGAGGATGAGCGGACGGACGGAATTGTGGACGTGACTTGATATGTACGACTTGAAACTCGTCACCCGTTTGCTGGTGGGTGCAGGTGACAGTTCTGCGCACGCGGTTGACATTTATCCACGGTAAATCTCGCAGGCATCGCGAAAAATATGCCCTGGTCAATAGCGCACGCCAGCAAACAGGAAACTGGTCTGACCGCTGCAGCAGAAACCGGAAGTCAGTGGACTACAGTTATGCACACACCGTATTTTGTGTGTAGGGCTACCCAGCCGTGTCGGCGGCAACACGGGGATTCGAACCGGCGATCCCCGTGTTGGTAGGCAACGGGATAGACCGCTACACTACCCGGACACCCACGCTACGGAGATTCTAGGTGGGTGCTGCAACACACACGGCGCTCCCACCTGAAGGGAGTTGCACACAACGCATCACATTTGTGAGACTTAAAACAAACATGAGGTTTGACCGAGGAAGATTCATGCCTCTCCACGGTGCAATGAACCCTTCACAGCAAAGTGTTCTCAGGCCTTTACGTCATGCCGGGATTCTGAGTGCACAGAGCTGCGCAGTGATTGATGATGAGGATGATGAGGACGGTGACTGATGATGTAACACCGAGGTGATTCCACCTCTCGGTGCACCACCAAGTCATATGAAACACACGGCGGTGTCGCACATCTCGGCTAACCCGACCCCGTAGCCGGAGAGCGAGGAGTAGATTCTCATGCAGCGAGCAGGCCACTGGGAAAGTAGGTCGACTATGTTATGTGAAGCAAATCAAGTTGTCACCTCGGGGTTTTGCCCCGACTCTGATAGTGAGAACTGGTTCTCCTGTGGAGGCTTGTGGGACAAGCTAATTCCTCAGCCCCGGCTCCACGGAGCGCTGTAGGCTGGTGCTGTCACCTCTTCTCACTGTCCTCCAACCAGCGCCCGCCGCCCCCCCCAACACACACACACACACATGCACACACACATGCACACACGCACACACACACACACACCTCTTGACATGTACACACGTAGACACACTTGCAGAGGACAGGATGTGCGCATGCAGAAGCTAAAGGTTAATCAGATTAATGCCTCTTGTAAATCATTCTATTCTACTCTGTTTTTATTCTATTCTATTCTATTCTGTATTGTACGTATGCAGAGGAACTCAGTTTTCTTCCAATCCAGCTCATTTTTGTTCATTTTAGTCCAAATCACTCTGATAACTAAGCTAGCTCTATGCTATTCTACACTATTCTATGCTATTCTATTCTATACTATGCTATTCTATACTATTCTATACTATGCTATTCTATTCTATGCAATGCTATTCTATACTATGCTATTCTATACTATTCTATACTATGCTATTCTATACTATTCTATACTATGCTATTCTATGCTATTCTATGCAATGCTATTCTATACTATGCTATTCTATACTATTCTATTCTATACTATGCTATTCTATTCTATGCTATTCTATTCTATCCAATGCTATTCTATTCTTGTAGGAGGCGGTGCGTGTATGCAGAGGGACTCTGTCATCTGATTCAACTCATTTCTGTTCATGCAAGTCCAATTCCCTTTGATCAAATCCAAGTTGGCTCTATTCTATTCTGTTCCATTCTATCCCATTCTATTCTGCTATTCTAGCCTATTCTATGCTTTCTATTCTATTCTGTCCTACTCTATTCTTATAGGAGGCAGTGAGCGTATGCAGAGGAACTCGGTGTCATCCGAGTCACCTCATTTCTCTTCATCCAAGTCCAATTCCCTTTGATCAAATCCAAGTTGGCTCTATTCTCGTCTGTTCTATTCTCTTCTATCCCATTCTACCTACATTCTGGAGCTCACGTAACACCACACATCAATAACATCGTACAAGAACCATAAAAAAAGCAATAAAACGTGTCAGTCATTCACACCTGGGAGGTGGGAGTCCTCTTAGGTTGACACGGTGTAGAAAAACCTGGCTCGGTGAACTGAAATGTGAGCTAAAGTGCACCGTAGGCAAGTACAGGCCACGGCTCCCATACAGACATGCATCCTCACTGCCGTTCGGCCCGTTTGATGTACTGTAGGCTTCGCAAATTAGGCCACGGGCTCTTTCTTTTCTTTTTTTTTTTTCTTTCTTTCTTGGCTGCAGCCCTCTCTACCTTCCTCCCATTATAGGAAGCGATTATGTCACTTCTGATGCCGGCTGAGAACAGGAGAGTCCTAACAGAGAGCCATTATGTGCCATTCAGAGCCGTCCACATGCTGACCGGATGACTACAATGTGACTGGCTGGAGTTTGGATCCCAGTGCGGGACTGCTGCAGAGCTGTCTCCAGAGAGAAACATCATCCATTTGATACGACAAACTAAACCCAGATCCACAATCATAATCAGCTTTATTTACCCGGTAGGTTTTCACATAGCAGGGATAGATAGATAGATAGATAGATAGATAGATAGATAGATAGATAGATAGATAGATAGATGGATAGATAGATGGATGGATGGATGGATGGATGGATGGATGGATGGATGGATGGATGGATGGATGGATGGATGGATGGATGGATGGATGGATGGATGGATGGATGGATGGATGGATGGATGGATGGATGGATGGATGGATGGATGGATGGATGGATGGATGGATGGATGGATGGATGGATGGATGGATGGATGGATGGATGGATGGATGGATGGATGGATGGATGGATGGATGGATGGATGGATGGATGGATGGATGGATGGATGGATGGATGGATAGATAGATAGATAGATAGATGGATAGATATTTGTAATAAGAAAAGTGGAGTTCTTAGTATAGAATCGTAGTGCAAAAGAGCCAAATTTATTGACATTGATAGACATTTGCAAAGTAATCACATTGTTCTGTATTTTAGAGGTTAGTGTACATTTCAAGTCTCTGGTTGACAAAAGCAAAAACACACTTGCAGAGTTTCTCTATTCTGGAGATGATTATCAGTTTAAATAATAGAGGCGGCACATTGGGGCAGTGGTTAGCGCGGTCGCCTCACAGCAAGAGGGTCCTGGGTTCGAGCCCTGGGGTTGTCCAACCTCGGGGGTCGTCCCGGGTCGTCCTCTGTGTGGAGTTTGCATGTTCTCCTCGTGTCTGCGTGGGTTTCCTCCGGGGGCTCCGGTTTCCTCCCACAGTCCAAAGACATGTAGGTCAGGGGAATCGGCCTGATGTCATTCACACCTAGGTGTGAATGTGTGTGTGTCGGTCCTGTGATGGCCTGGCGGCTTGTCCGGGGTGTCTCCCCGCCTGCTGCCCGGTGACTGCTGGGATAGGCTCCAGCATCCATGTGACCCCGAGAGCAGGCTAAGCGGTTTGGATAATGGACGGATGGATAATAAACTCAACATTTTGAAAATACTCTGTTTTCTTTCCCAACATGGGGTGCAGAGATTGAGCCATCGAACTCTTCAGACACATTATGAGACGTGTTCCCACAAAGGCCTCAAATAACCTCGGCCGAACCCTCAAGTCAGATCTCACAAACCGCAGCATAACTCAGTTTCCAGGTCCAGCCGTCTTGACCTCTTCCCAAAAACGTGGGGGAAATAAGCAGCTTTCACCTTCACCACCGAGTCCACGGGCGTACCAGTAACACTTGGAAGGACGTCCGTCACTGGAACGATGGCTGCGGTCATGATTTATGTAGGACACGACAGTAACAAACCACAGTCCAATACTGTGGACAGAGCCGGTGCAGCCATTATAACTGTACAGGACGTCCCTGAAGTTCTCCTAGGTTGACAGTCGACGGTTACGCGTTCTCGTTTAATAAACGAAGTTTTCCAGAAGCTAGAACTAAAGCAGGAGTGAAGAACAGGCTAAAACAACACACTTTTCAACCGAGGTTTGCTTTGCTTCACAGAAAATGCCATTAGGACATGTGTTTTCCCTGTTTCTCCGGTGTCCAGCATGGTGGATTTCTCATGTTAAGCAGAAAGAGCGAGGGGCCCTTCCAGAAACACCTTGTTGTTCTCCATGCTGTTGATGAAAGTGCCCGAACCTGTGACACTCCCATGGCTTAATGGATCCTCTTCAGCCAGATCTGCTGATAGTCACGTCTGCTTTTGACTCCTGAACACGAGAGACTTGGAAACGCACTCGAAACCTTTCACATTTGCTGCATCGCTGAGGAGCAATAAGCTGATGTCATCACATCTCCCCTGCGATGACAATACTCGATGTAGGATCCATCTACAGCGCCTTGAAAAGGGATTTGCCCCCTTCCTGATCTCTATTTTCTCATATTTGTCAACTTGAATGGTTTCAGATCTTGTAATGTGAGACACGGAGAGCCCGAACAAACCCAAAATACGGGTTTTTAAAATGATCATTTCAGCTACTGAAGGAAAACAAGTTGTCCAACAACCCAAATGAAAAAGCAATATCCCCCCCCCCCCTGAAGTTAAGAACTGCGTTTGCCATCTTTAGCAGCGACAACTGCAACCAAACACTTCCTATAATTGGAGATCGGTCTTTCACGCCGCTGTGGAGGAATTGTGGCCCACTCTTCTTTGCAGAACTGCTGTCATTCAGTGACATTGGAGGGTTTCTGAATATGAACTGCTCATCCACCCTGCCACAGCATCTCAATGGGGTTCAGGTCAGGACTTTGACTAGGCCACTCCAAAACCTTCATTTTGTTTCTTTCTCTTGTGTTTTGGGTCATTGTCCTGCTGCATAACTCAATCACCCTTCGGCTTCAGATCACAGACTGGTGACCCGACATCCCTCTTCTGAATCTTCTGGCGGAGAGCAGAATTCATGGTTCCTTCAATGATGGCAAGTCTTCCAGGCCCCGAGGCAGCAAAGCGTCTCCACACCATCACACCACCACGTTTGACTGTTGGTATGACGTTCTTATTGGGAAATGATGTTTGCTTTATGCCAGAGACAACGGGTTTTTTCATTCGCACGTGTGATGTTGCTTGATAAGGAAGCGATCTAGGGTTAATATCAACCCTAAGCCTCCAGCATCATTAACACTGACAGCTCAGTTACTACACGTGGGCTGTGTCCGGTCTATAAATCCCCAGCGCAGAATAAGAGAGAGACAACAGCGGTCTGTCCACAGCACGCAGGCCGATCTGTCGACTACTCTATTAAACCTAATGGTCCGTCCACGCCCATCTCAAACTCTCCCAACTTCAACGCGAACTGGCTGTAAAATGATCGCAAATCCTGTGTTAATATATCACATCCACTAATCCTGCAGCCAAATGAATAATCAAAGCTATACGGCGCGTACCGAGGACCGCCCGTCATAAAAGTTAATGACTTGATGTTACACTAATAGAAGTGTGGAATAGGTCTGGCAGTACACAGTCCCATATTGATTATTTGCTGCCTACTGATTGAAGCTGCTAAGTACCATTATCCTCTCAGTGGGAAGAAATTCCCGGTGGCAAGAAGTAGAAACCTTGCAGGCTATCCCACATGTTAACAGGACAGAGGCCGTGGTTTTGGAGATATTAGCTGAACATGATAAATGTCCTCGCAAGGTCACAGGGGGCTATCGACAGCCAACAGTTGCCTACTACAGCCTAATCGCCCTGTGATCATGAAATCCCATCAGACATATGTGCCAAAACGTGAGGTTTCGACCGTTAAAAATATCAATCTCCGGGGCGTCCGGGTGGCGTAGCGGTCTGTTCCATTGCATACCAACACGGGGATCGCTGGTTCGAATCCCCATGTTACCTTCAACTTGGTCAGCATCCCTACAGACACCATTGGCTGTGGGAAGCCAGATGTGTGTGTGTGTGTGTGTGTGTGTGTGTCCTGGTCACTGTACTAGCGCCTCCTCTGGTCGGTCAGGGCGCCTGTTCGGGGAGGACTGGGGGGGAATAGCGTGCTCCTCCCACGCGCTACGTCCCCCTGGTGAAACTCCTCACTGTCAGGTGAAAAGAAGCGGCTGGTGAGTTCACATGTATGGGAGGAGGCATGTGGTAGTCTGCAGCCCTCCCTGGATCGGCAGAGGGGGTGGAGCAGCGACCGGGACGGCTCGGATGAGCGGGGTAATTGGACGGGTACAATTGGGGGGGGGAATATCAATCCCTGAACACAGAATAAGTAAATGGGCTTTAGTTTTCTCATCACTTTTGGACAAAACTATAAATAGGCTAAGCAATTTACAGCCATGTTGACAATACAATAAAGAGCTAGTCTGCAGAGCAGAATGCTTGGATGTGGCCTGTCACGCACTTCCACTGTGCACACACACTGAAACACCAAAGCTACTGAGCACCGTCAGCCACCGACCTTTCTATTGCGGACTGCGGTCGCCTTTAGTCATCGTGACAGTGGGAAATAAACGCTCACACACAGCACTGAAGGCATCGAAGGGCAAATTTCATTGCAAGGATATTAAGCGTAGTCTTCGGCTCAGGAGGTACGGTGGATCGTCCACTAATCAAAAGGTCACTGGTTCGATCCCCGGCTCCCCAAGACAGTGTATCGAGGTGTCCTTGAGCAGGACACTGAACCCCTAACTGCTCCTGATGAGCAGGCTGGTGCCTTGCATGGCAGCCTCCACCATCAGCGTGTGGATGTGTGTGTGAAAAGACATACGTGTTAGGGTTAATACTCTTTTCTATGCTCTCGAGCAAGGCAATGGAAAGAAAAAACGGGAGTCGGTCCGCGGGCGCTGCAGCTGCCCACTGCTCCTATACAATAGGATGGGTTAAAAGCAGAGAACACATTTCATTGTAAGAATACAATGACAAAGTAAAGTGGCTTTCTAAAGAAAGTGGCTTTCTGAATGGCTGGATGTGAGACATACACTATAAAGCACTTTGAGTGGTCGGCAGACTAGAAAAGCGATATATAAATGCAGTCCATTTACCATTTAACCTTCAGTGGCTTTCGACTTATAGATCATCAGCTTTTGCTTCGTGGCCTTTCCATCCATGTCTGTGGCACAAGGCCTACACACAGACAAGGTGGTGCGAGTTCGATGTCTGCCTGTGCATCGTTTCCTTCCCAACTTGCATCTTGTATTGAATTAGCTGCTGAATTAGCTACTGGAGGAGAGCGGTTCCATTTTCTGATATGCATATTTACTGCTGCATATTTAGATAAATAGCCACAGCTACATGGATGCAGTCAAGAGTCCTTGTTGCATAACCTTTCTTAACTATACTTTCATTATAGCGGTGCGAACTCATGTATTATCAGCGACCTCACCCAGTACTGGTGTGGGACAATGGTGGCATGAATTCATGTTTGTGATGGCCTCACCCAGTACCGTCCATGCAGTGCCTTTGTCCACGTCTAAATTTGTCTTCGTTTGATGGCTGGAAGAGCTGGCACTGGATCGGCTGGGAGAGCTTGTTCTGTTGCATCCTGTGGGCCCAGGGACCACGGCCCTGCCTGTAGCTGTGCCCAAAGAGGAAACACCGGAGGGCGGTCTGGCAGGACGCGGAAGCGGGGCAGGCTAAGCTAACTGCTAGCCCATGCAGACGGACAGTTCCGACAGTCATCCTGGCTGGCGGTCGTTCTCTGGACAGTGGAAGCTAACTGCTAGCCCATGCAGACCGGCAGTTCCGATAACACCGAGGGCGGTCTGGTGGCAGCCTCACCTGGCGTTGACTTTGTTTTTGCTGTCATGTGGACTGCGGGAAGGTGTGTCGAGGGTGTCTGGCTGGGAGAGCTGGCGTTGGATCGGCTGGGAGAGCTTGGTCTGCTGTGTCCTGTGGGCCGAAGGACCACGGCCCTATCTGGAGCTGTGCCTGAAGAGCAAGCACCGAGGGCGGTCTGACAAGACGTGGAAGCGGGACAGGCTAAGCTAACTGCTAGCCCATGCAGACCGGCAGTTCCGACAGTCGTCCTGGCTGGCGTTCGCTCTCTTGGACAGTGAATTTTTTTGTTTGTTGGATATACTATGTGTTTTTGTAGCTTGGATATATGTGTTCTTGTAGTTTTGGGATATGTGTTTTTGTCTTTGTGTTGACCTGCTGTGGGCTGGGGGAAACAATGTTTCATTTCATTTCATGTGCGCAAGTGCATGAAATGAAACGACAAAGTGTTCCTGATTCCTGGTTATTTGGGTTGTGTTATCTAACTAGTGCTGTAAAGTAGAGACTGTAGAGAAACAAAATAATTACACTTGATTAATAAAGTTGATACTGGTTCAGTGTATGTGTGAGGGGCAAGCATTAATCTGGGGGTGCACAATGCACCCCTCGGTGCCGACATAGTCTTGCAGGCCTACCAGAAGAGCGCTCACTCATGCCAATGGTTACTCATATGATTAATTTGATAAATATGCATCTCGTTAAAATCGTGGCCAATATCAAGCAAATATGCCAGTTTCCTCATCAGTCCACAACCCTGAAGCCCACCTGAAATAAATATTCTACCGCATGCATCCGGACACTCTTCACAGAACAACCCTGGCCAACGCTTGACACATAAACAAATCACATGTAATTTGTTCACGTGCCAAGCCACCTTCACACACGCCAGTTATCAGAGAGGAGTCGGGCTGCAGCGCTGCCACATCTTTCCACAGGAGCCACGACGGCCGGAATCCACTGCGGCCTTTAAAATGTACTTCCGGCTCACCTTTTAATAAGAAAGATCATTTTAAATCGATCCAATTTTGCCTTTTGTGATAACGGACACTTGATTTTTCTTCTTTGACTTCCTACGTGAAAATCCATATCAAGGAAACAACACAAAATTCTATTTTGAGGACAAAAGGAAATGGAAAATGGCTCTATTTCTGTTCTTAAAACGTTGTTACAAACATTTAAAAAAGCCCCATTTTTAATTTTCCCATTTTCATTTCACGGATTCAGGACCCACGTCTTCCAAAAAGCTCCACTTTTGACTCGTCTGTCCACAGGACATTATCTTAAAAGGCTTGGAGGTCGTCAATGTGCTTTTTTGCAAATGTGAGACGAACGCTAATATTTTTCCTAGTTAGCAGTGGTTTGTGCCTTGCAACTCTCCCATGAGTTCCATTTTTGCCCGTTCTCTTTCTTATGGTCGAATCATGAACGACGGCCTTGGCCGAGGCTAGAGAGGCCTGCAGTTCTTTAGATGATGTCCAGTATTTTTATGTGACTTCCTGGATGACTCGTCGCTGCGTCCTTGGAGGGCTTTTTTGTTCCTGGGAGGATTCACCACTGTTACTCGTTTTCTCCATTTGGAGACAATGACTCTCACTGTGGTTCGCTGGAGTCCCAGAGCCTCAGAAATGGCTTTTTAACCCTTTCCAGACTGATTTATCTCAACAACTTTTTATCTCATCTCCTCCACAGTTGCTTCTGATGGCAGCATAGAGCGCTGCTTGTAGAGATCTTGTAGCCTACTTCTCATTGGTGGTAAGGTTCTATATAAGTCATGTTTAGATTCAGCAGGGCTGGCTGTAATCAAGCCTGGGTGTGTCTCTTCTTATTGAATCCAATGATCAATTAAAACTGGTTAATTGGTTGCTTAACGAAGGGGGAATTACTTTTTCACATAGGGTCAGTTGTGTATCTATCATCCATCCATCCATCCATCCATGAATAAAACAAACCTACTCTTGCCTACCAACACGGGGATTGCCGGTTTGAATCCTCATGTTATTTTCCAGCTTGGTCGGGTGTCCCTACAGACGCAATTGGCCGTGTCTGCGGGTGCGAAGCAGGATGAGGGTATGTGTCCTGGTCGCTGGTCGCAGGGTGAACTGGGGTGAACTGGGGGTAATACCGTGATCTCCCCACGCACTACGTTCCCCTGGTGAAACTCTTCACTGTCAGGTGAAAAGAAGCGGCTGGCGACTCCACATGTATTGGAGGAGGCATGTGGTAGTCCGCAGCCCTCCCCAGATCGGCAGAGGGGGTGGAGCAGCAACCCAGACGGCTTGGAAGAGTGGGTCAATTGGCCAGGTGCAATTGGGGAGAAAAGGGGGGGGGTAAAATAGATAAATAAATAAAACAAACCTAGATAATGAATGCACACAGGTTTGAGACTGTATAAGCGTGTATGAGAGCTAACTTCTGTAGTTTCCCTATTGTTTCCCCACATTATTTTCTTCAGTGGGAAAGAGGGTTGTCTAAGACTGTACAGCGAACCGTCTTCCACCACATCTGGCTCAGGGTTGAGTGATGTTTGAGTATCGCTCCGGGGAGCTTCAGCCCACCCTTTGGTCACAGCCAATAAATCTGCTGAGGTCTGAGCATGCTACGCAGCTCCTGGTCCAAGCCAGTCATCACACGGTCACACCATTACAATTCACTTCTCTCTGGTAGCATCTAAGACCATGTGACCCGTCACCGCTGCAAAGAATCCTGAGTAAAGCTGCGTGCTTAATTTTCAACCTGCCAGGATGTGCACGTGTCTCCCCTCTCTCGTTTCAAGTTGTCTTTAAGGCTAATGTCTGTGTCCACTTCAAAATGGCTGAGCTCTAGTTCCAAAATGTTTCTCTCACGACTACTATTACTACCTTTGGCTGCCTCCGTTAGGGGGCGCCACAGCGGATCATCCGTTTCCATCTCTTCCTGTCCTCTGCATCTTCCTCTGTCACACCAGCCACCTGCATGTCCTCCCTCACCACATCCATAAACCTCCTCTTTGGCCTTCCTCTTCTCCTCTTCCCTGGCAGCTCCATATTCAGCATCCTTCTCCCAGTATACCCAGCATCTCTCCTCCACACATGTCCAAGCCATCTCAATCTTGCCTCTCCTGCTTTGTGTCCAAACTGTCCCACCTGAGCTGTCCCTCTAATATACTCGCCCTGTCCTTCTTCGTCACTCCCAGTGAAAATCTTAGCATCTTCACCTCTGCCACCTCCACCTCCACCTCCTGTCTTTTCATCAGTGCCACTGTCTCCAAACCATACAACATAGCTGGTCTCACTACCATCTTGTAAACCTTCCCTTTAACTCTTGCTGGTACCCTTCTGTCACAAATCACCCCTGACACTCTTCTCCACCCACTCCACCCTGCCTGCACTCTCTTCTCCACCTCTCTTCCGCACGCCCCGCTACTTTAGACAGTCGACCCCAAGTATTTAATCTCATAAGCCTTCGTCACCTCTACTCCTTGCATCCTCATCCTCTCACTGCCCCCCCTTATTCACGCATAGGTATTCCGTCTTGCTCCTACTGATTTTCATTCCTCTTCTCTCCACTGCATACCTCCACCTCTCCAGGCTCCCCTCAACCTGCACCCTACTCTCACTACAGATCACAATGTCATCCGCAAACATCATAGTGATGATGTGTGATCTCGTCCGTCAACCTGTCCATCACCATTGCAAACAAGAAAGATTAAAAAACGTTTTAAAACGTTTCTCTCAACCGGCTCCAAAATGGCGGAAGGAGCCCCTGGTCTCCATCAGTGCCACAGACCAATTCACATCATTCAAGAAAGGCCTAAATACTTTCCTTTTCCAGGCCTTTCGTAATCCACAGATCCTCTCTGTGGTTTTGTCCGGCTAACTTGTAATTACAATCCCCTTCTACAACTATTACTGGTCTCCATGTCGGTGATCTGCTTATTGCGTACTTATGCTAATTGGACCCGACATGGCGTGCACTCTTGGCTATGATATGATTATTGCTCAGTGCTCTGAGATGCCTTCAGGTTGAAACACTAATGCTAATTGCTGACTCTATTCAAAGTCGGTTATGATAAAAGCATCTGCTGAATGAGGGAATGTAAATGTAATTTAATGCTAAGACAATCTGAAATCGATTAAAGTTAATATACATAATAAAAAGGGCAGTTTTGTTGTTGATGTTACGTGTTCTGGATCCCTGCCAAAAACAAAACAAGTCTCTGTAACAGAGAAAGGTTCTGTTTCACAATCTTTGGGGGAAAATGAGGTGGAAGGAAAACAAAAGGAGCCGTTGGTCTGGAGAAATGCAGAGATCTTCATCTCACTGCTCAGATGACTGCGACTGGAAGTTAGTGAGAAATCTGAAGGGCTCCCCTGGTGTCAAAACAATAAGATGAAGTAAATCTTAGCGCTGCCGTTGAGGGAATCAGTCGTCCTTTGTACTGCAGACTGTAAAAAAGAGGTCAGGGAGGATTTCCCATGATGCCGCAGCGGCTGTAATTAACTTCTCAGACCACCTTTTATAATTATTAGTTCCTGGCACTTATATTACAGACCGGGGCCACCTAAACATATGCCACTGAAAACTGGCAGGGTCTCCTTCCAACCCCAATTTAAACAGTCTGATTTCATTGATTAACACACCTTCAGCCAGATACAGGCAGACTAATCAGAGAAATGTGGGGTTTGACTGACAACCTGGATTTCTGTGGTACATGGCTGAATGAGTTTAAATACTTGGCGTCGACTGCCAAAGTAACGGGGAGTGTGGAAGAGAGGTGAAGAAGAGAGTGCAGGCAGGGTGGAGTGGGTGGAGAAGAGTGTCAGGAGTGATTTGTGACAGAAGGGTACCAGCAAGAGTTAAAGGGAAGGTTTACAAGATGGTTGTGAGACCATCTATGTTGTATGGTTTGGAGACAGTGGCACTGATGAAAAGACAGGAGGTGGAGCTGGAGGTGTCAGAGATGAAGATGATAAGATTTTCATTGGGAGTGATGAAGAAGGACAGGAGTAGGAACGAGTATATTAGAGGGACAGCTCAGGTTGGACGGTTTGGAGACAAAGCAAGAGAGGCAAGATTGAGATGGTGTGGACATGTGTGGAGGAGAGATGCTGAGTATATTGGGAGAAGGATGCTGAATATGGAGCTGCCAGGGAAGAGGGGAAGAGGAAGGCCAAAGAGGAGGTTTATGGATGTGGTGAGGGAGGACATGCAGGTGGCTGGTGTGACAGAGGACAGAGGACAACGCAGAGGACGGGAAGAGATGGAAACGGACAATCCGCTGTGGCGACCCCTAACAGGAGCAGCCAAAAGTAGTAGTAGTAGTAGTAGTAGTAGTAGTAGTGGATGGCTGAATAGCACAATTATAGAGCAACAGACACGATGGGGTTAGCGTTCAAGTCCTACCAACACAAGCAGAAGATTCCTCAAAGACAGGACCTTCAGACTTGTTATCTTGGAACATCAGTGCTGAAACCAACACAGCTGGATTTCAGCCGAAAACCAAAACCACTTAATCCTAACCACTCATTTACAAACAAGCCGGGCGGGGTCTGTAGTAGATTTGTTAACAGCTGAACAAAATAAAGACAAGTCATGAGATGACTGAACACTGACAATGTATGAATGAACCTCAACACTGAAGAGTCAGACAAACAGACAGACAGACAGATAGACAGATAGATAGATAGATAGATAGATAGATAGATAGATAGATAGATAGATAGATAGATAGATAGATAGATAGATAGACAGATAGATAGATAGACAGATAGATAGATAGATAGATCGGTCTTGAAGGGTTATTGCATGTCTTCCACTCCTCCACATGGTTAGACACATCCCCTTCTCCCATCATGCCCTCTGGTTGTAGCTGTCAGTCTGTCACAGCCACGTTATCCAATACCTCCTATCACTGTCATCTGGACTCCAGGGGATTTCTACATGCTTTCACTGGGGCTGGGAACATCCCCCCAGCCACCACACACACACACACTGGAAACAATAATCTGCCTGACAATCCATCATACAGGTTCAATTTTTTCCTCTCTATTAACTGCGTGAGAGGAACAAATATGAACAAGCTTGTTTGTATACAGGAAAGGGAAGCCATCTCTCTCTCTCTCTCTCTCTCTCTCTCTCTCTCTCTTTCTTTCATCACAGATTCATCCCAGAATTCACCAGCCCCTCTGCAGTAAATCACAAGCCAGCTGGAGAGTTGGAAGGCAGGGAGCTCCAAATGGAAGCTGGTGAGCCTCCAAAGTGGTCGGTGGAGTACAACAACCTCTCGCCCAAAGCCAAAACTTGTCATCGTTTGGTTGGCGGGCGGCGTCAGCGTCCCACGTGTTTGTGGATGACAGTGGCTTTTGGCGTATGGTGATTTGCTCGGTATGAAAGGATGTTTCATTTTGCACACATGCTGTTGCTCAACCCAGATGCGTGTTTCTGCGTGTTGGTGCATGCCGACACTGGCCTCTCATCAAACCCTGCTCTGCTCTATCTTCCCCTTGTTTTTCTCTGTGGTTCTTAAATTTAACTATCTGTGGTAGCAGTGAAGGCAACACGTCAGACCGCTTTACAACCAATAATATTAATCAAACTTTACTCACAAAGCACGTTTTGTACATTAAAATACAGTGTAATGCACTTTACATGGAATGAAAGTGCACAAATAAACAGAAGATAAAGATAAAATAACAACACTAAATAAATTATAAAAACAATTAAAAAGTAAATAAAAAATGATTTTAAAAAAATCCTGAATTACAGGTAAAAATAAAAAGGAATAGATAAATATAAAAGAATAAAAACTTAAATGTTAATAAAATAGAGCAAAAATGGTTATGTATTGCATGGCTTGGTATTGGATAAGGGTGTTCAATGACAGGACATTATGTTTGATGACATTATGGAATAGGTATTGTAACTCCTAAGTATCGTCATTGCTATTCATTATTATTACTGGTAGAAGCTGTAAACCGAGCGTTATGTGAGAGACTTGCTCTGCGATGGATGGCTGGATGGATGAATGGTTAAATGGTGCAGGCGTGTTGTCAGGAAATGGTCTGTTTATCATGGAGAGAGGATTTTCTCTCTTTTATTAGTTGTGATTCTGCTGTTTGTTTATTGGACGTCACGCTGTGTGAACTCATTCACCCGTGTTGTAATGATAGTGTTTAAGATCCCATCATCCTTCCTGTCTCTCTCGCTCTCTTCCTCCCTCTCCCTCTTCCTCTCTCTCTCTCTACCTCCCTCTCTCCTGCTCTACCTCTCTCTCTACCCCTCTCTCTCTTGCGCTACCTTTCTCGCTGTTTTTCCATTTCTGTTCTTCCCTTATCCCCCCTTTTCCTTTCTATCGCTCTCAATCTCGTTCTGCCTCAGTATCCTTCTTGCTCTCTTTTTTTCACAATCCCTCCTGCTTTCACTTTCTACCCCTTTCCCCATCTTCTTTTTCGGTTTATCTCCCTCTCTCTTTTTGTGTCTCACTCAACCTGTTTTCCCATCTCTCGCTTTACATCTTTCGCTCCATTTCTTTAACTCTGTCTCCCGTCTCCCTTCCTCGCTCCATCTCCTCCTCCCCCTTCTTCTTCACTCTCACTCGTTCGACCGCTCTACAGTTTTTTTTGAAGACGGATCTCTTCGCGTGAAGCAGTGAGGCCGGTACAAAGCCCTCTTTAGAGGAGCGATGCTATCAGGCCCGCCGCGGCCCTTCAAGAGAGACGGACGCCGTCCTTTAAAAAGACAGCCTCCTTCCAGAGGAGCGACAGAAGCGACGGTGCTTTACACCGACACGAAAGACAAAGGCCTTTTTCATCTGTAAAATTAAACTCTGGGGGCAAAACTGATAAAAATTCCAAACCCAAAACAGGAAACACTTAACATTTATAACTGACCTAATTTCATCGTGTGTTCTCCTGTGGAAAAAGGATCATGAAGTTACAGTAAATGGAATTACAGTAGAACTACTAATACGTATTAAACTTTAATTTTATCTTGTGGGATTTAACAGAGTATTCTAGCTCCAATTTAAGCATTGCCCTGCTTTATATTTGTGCAGTTATGCCTACTTTGTGGTTCCCCGTCTAGCTGACTGTGGGGTCCAGGCCGTGGGGCCCTACGGCGTACCATTGGATTCATACTTTCGCAGAGATGCAGCCTGCACAGTTATAGCACCACCGCAGAACTAGATGGCAGTGTGCACAACAAACCATATGCTGAAGTAATCGTATTTACGTATTCACTGGTGACAATAGCACTGGAGAGAAGGTTTGCAGTGGAAATGATAGTTATAATAATAATAATAATAATAATAAATTAAACTTATATAGATGAGCAAAAATAAAATTTGTTGACATTTTTGAGAAGAAAAAAATTACAGTAATGTAATTGTAAAATCACGATGATGTGGTGGACACATCACTGTAATTTTAATTGTTGATTGGTTGTTCTTCCCTTACATCATGGTAACAGAGAATACTGGTCTCTGATTGGCTAGAGGGTGTGCGTTACAACGGTATAATACACACGTAGTTCAGCTCAAATTTAATCATTGTTCTGGACACCAAGTCTCTATGTAGCCATAGCAACACTCTCAATCAGTACCAAGACCCATAAACATTCAAAGTTAGCTTAGCGGCTAACTTTTACTCGTAGCCTTATAATTCCGAGTCCAAAATGTTAAAAAGAAACAAGTGAAGGCTTTTATTTTAATTCTTTGGTAATTGACTACGATTTTAGCGGGCTAATCCATTCCAAGGCGGGTGTTAAAGGGAAATTTCACTGTTGGTTTTGTGTATGTGCCGTCAGTACTGATGAGTAATGTCGTTGATTGAAGCAATAAAGGCCTCACTGTGTGCTATACTGCTCATAGTCTGTCCCACAGTGCCTACATGTACCAGAACGCATTGCTTATACGCCTTTGCATCGTCATCCGTAAAATCCTATGCTCTAGTGTTGTGTGACGTCATTTCCACTGTCAGAAATAGCTGACAGAACAGGATGTGTTTTGAACAGCATGTTTAGGGTAGATTATACTAGTAACCCTGCTAGGCTGGATTATTTTCGACTGCCAAATGACATCACGATACACCACAACACGTCACCATATGGCCAGAAAGAACTTCCTCCAGAGACGCAAAAATGATCAGCAACAACTGCAGCTGTTTTTCATGTGCTACCCCCCTGTCGCAGGTAGACAGCGATAAGGATGAAAATCGGTAAATTCTACTTTACTTAAGGCAGTGGTGGATCTAGAGATTTTTTTCCTGGGGTGGCAAAGGGGTGGCAAGACTGTGTCCCAGAGGTGGCAGCTGCCACCCCTTGCCACCCTGTAGATCCGCGCCTGTGAGGGGGGAGGGGGGATTCTAAATCGGCGACTTCTGTTTGAGATGAGTTTGGTGCGGGTCTCATTGACCTTCACCATGCATGTACATAAAATACACTTTAAAAACACATTATCTGATTTATAAATGGGGTGGCAACAGGGGTGGCAAGACTGTCCCAGAGGTGGCACCCTTGCCACCCTGTAGATCCGCCCCTGACTTAAGGTATTACATGAAACGCAGCACTGGTATGTCCTCCCATGTAAAGCTGTTCTTGGAAATTTACCAAACTGCCTCAAATTGTCCAAACTGCCTCACGTTTATTTTTTCGTAAGAGCTTCTGTAACTCAGCTGGTCGCCTCGGAAGGTGCATCACGGCCGTCCTGAAATGAAATGAGAGGTCCGTGTTAGTATGGTGCTTGGTCCTGCAACGGGCCTCAGGTTAAGCTGAACCTCTCCCACCGCATTCCTCTCAGCCTGTCCAGGAAGAAGCCTGCTGACCTTTTCACTACCTGCTGTTCCCGCTTCAGCACTTCAGCCTTGCTATTGTAATTTCCTGTCTGTCTGTGCTGTTGATATTTGATTTTTTTGGGGTAGGACTTGAGCTTTAACGTTTTGCTGCTCCTGTTTTAGCTATTTTAATTTCGTTAAGCGTGTCTGTTGTGTGCACTTTTGAGTTTGGATGTTTGTTCTGAGGGACACATGTCTGTGCTGTAAGACCAGTCTGTCTATTCAATTTTAAAGGCAGGTATATACTTTAGCATTAAGATTTAGACTTTCCTTACATAGACTATAGCCTCGTTGTTGAGTTGACTTATTGGGTTGGTAAAGATGTTTATCAGGATGGTGCTTGAGCAAAATCATTCCAATGTACGATACCATTTCATAGTCTCCCCGTGTAGATCTAGAGACATTACGTTTGACACCAAAGGGTCGAGGCTTGTGTCGAGCATGTGGGGCAGTTGCCACTGGCGCCCCCTACCGATGCTGGGATCGTTTTCTCAGAAGCACATGCTCGATGACAAACGAGGTCTCGCGCTCCGTGGAGCCACGTGATTGTTTGTGTTGAGTGTTAGTTTGTCGGTAACAGGAACCAGAATCGTCGGTCGTCTCAGTTGGTGGTTGCGGAGTGCTGTGAGTTCATTACTGAGAGTTGAAGTTTTCATTCATTTTTGAATCGTTTGGATTCATTTTTTGCTGAAGTTTTTGAAAAAAAAATTTTTTTCTTCCCCTTTTTCTCCCCAATTGTACCTGGCCAATTACCCCACCCTTTCGAGCCGCCCTGGTCGCTGCTCCACCCCCTCTGCCGATCCAGGGAGGGCTGCAGACTACCACGTCTCCTCCGATACATGTGGAGTCGCCAGCCGCTTCTTTTCACCTGACAGTGAGGAGTTTCGCCAGGGGGACGTAGCGCGTGGGAGGATCACGCCGTTCCCCCCAGTTCCCCCTCACCCCTAAACAGGCGCCCTGACCGACCAGAGGAGGCGCTAGTGCAGCGACCAAGACACATACCCACATCCGGCTCCCCTCCCGCAGACATGGCCAATTGTGTCTGTAGAGACGCCCGACCAAGCCGGAGGTAACACGGGGATTCGAACTGAAGATCCCTGTGTTGGTAGACAACAGAATAGACTGCTACGCAACCTGGACGCCCTTTGAGTTTGCTTTTTTTAAAGTGGAACCTGCAAAAAGAAAAAAAAAACCCTTATGTTTGGGAATATTTTGAAGTGACGTCTATATTTTCCAAGGCAAGGGAAAAGGTGTCCAAGATGAGAGATCAAGATGTCCTAACACAGTGAAATAATTTATACTCCATCCATCCATTATCCGAACCGCTTATCCTGCTCTCAGGGTCGTGGGGATGCTGGAGCCTATCCCAGCAGTCATGGGGCGGCAGGCGGGGAGACACCCTGGACAGGCCGCCAGGCCATCACACAGGGTCCACACACACACATTCATACCTAGGGACAATTTAGTACAGCCGATCCACCTGACCTACATGTCTTTGGACTGTGGGAGGAAACTGGAGCCCCCGGAGGAAACCCACACAGACACGGGGAGAACATGCAAACTCCACACAGAGGACGACCCGGGACGACCCCCAAGGTTGGACTCGCCCGGAGCTCGAACCCGGGACCCTCTTGCTGTGAGGCGACTGCGCTAACCACTGCGCCACCGTGCCGCCGAAATAATTTATATTTCCAACTAAAAATCAATGAAAACTTCCCCTCCTCTCCCAGTCACAAAAACACTTTCCCTTTTATTGCCCACAGTGAAGTATTGCCAGTCCCCAGTTCCAGCACTTTTACTGCCCGGTTGAACCCCCACACAAATATTGTCCCACTTTATTTCCGTCTTGCCATTTTCTTGTATTATTTACTCATCTTCAAACGTCTGTATTTTTTTAGGGAGTTGTTCCTTATCCGATGCGAGGGTCTCAGGACAGGATGTTGTGTTGCTGTGAAGCCCCTCGAGGCAAATCTGTAATTTGTAATATTGGGCTATACAAATAAAATTGACTTGACTGTATTTAAGTAGGAAGTATCTACAACAAACCTAGCCCAACTATAATCATAATGAGTAAGAATTATTTATGAGTTATGAGTATATTACAAAGTGATATCACAAGAATCCTCACTGGTTACATCAGTGGTTCTATTCGCCACTACGTCTGTGACATGTGTAGAACCTGATAATGTAATAAATTCCCAATAATGTAATAACCCCGATAATGTAATAAAAATCTGCTCGAGTCCATTGAAAATGCAATAAAACCTGATAATGTAATAACTTCCTGATAATGTAATAAAGTGCATGTCCCAATAATGTAATAAACTTTTTACCAATAATGTAATAATGTGTTACATTAACGGGACGTTATTAGGGTTAGGGTTAGGGTTTAGGGTTAGGGTTAGGGTTTAGGGTTAGGGTTAGCTATGATATACAGTTTATTACATTATCGGGAAATGCACTTTATTACATTATCAGGAAGTTATTACATTATCAGGTTTTATTGCATTTTCAATGGCCTCAAGTACATTTTTTTATTACATTATCAAGGTTATTACAGTATCGGGGATTTATTACATTATCCGACGGACGCATCTAATTCATAATTTATTTATTTTGGATTTCCCCCCCCAGTTGTATTTTGCCAATTACTCCACTCTTCCGAGCCGTCCCGGTGGCTGCTCCACCCCCTCTGCCGGTCCGGGGAGGGCTGCAGACTACCACAGGCCTCCTCCCATACGTGTGGAGTCGCCAGCCGCTTCTTTTCGCCTGACAGCGAGGAGTTTCACCAGGGGGACGTAGCGCGTGGGAGGATCACGCTATCCCCCCGAACAGGTGCCCCGACCAACCAGAGGAGGCGCCAGTGCAGTGACCAGGACACACACCCACCCACACATTCCCACCTGCAGACAGGGCCAATTGTGTCTGTAGGGACGCCCGATCAAGCCGGAGGTAACACGGGGACTCGAACCGGTGATCCCCATGTTGGTAGGCAACGGAACAGACCGCTACGCCACCCGGACGCCCTGTATATTATGTTTTAGAATAAAGGTTAAATTAAGAAAGAGAGAGGCGTGAGCTGCTGGGTTTGCGTCGGGGCCCTGAACAACACAGCGTGACCTTGGCACATAACTCAGCGGGCTGCTTTGACCCATGTGGTATCGGTGTTCAGCCTGTGCCCCCCCCCCCACTCCCCCAACCATCCGCCGTCAGGAGCGCATTAGAAGTGTCAGCCGCGTTGCCACATATGTTACAAGGGCCCCCTGATATGTTTATTGAATTATATTTCTTCTCAGCCCCGTTTGGAGTTGCCTTTGTCACCGCGAGCGATCGATACGGCCGACGCTGTCGAGGCTAACAAGGGGGCTTCGTCTGCTGTGGCCAGCACTCCTGCTTGTCGCCAGATAGTATTTATTACCTGCTTTGTTTTAACATCCATTCAGTATGAGTGGAAATCAATTTTTCATTTGGACCTAATTGTGTCGGTGTGCTGGCAGCTCAAGGCTCTGCAGCTCCTGGCTCCCCCACAACACACACACACACCCATAGCACAGCTGTATTTTAAACCCCATTACACGTCTGAGGTGTGTGTGTCTGTGTGTGTCTTTGAGGACTGTTCCCAGGAAGGAGGACTTCATGGGAACCTGATCATGATTCTCGTAGTTGAACTCCTGTCAGTTTCTGGAGAAAATGGTTGAGTAATTTTATATGCAATGAGACGTCTGAGTATTAGCAGCTGTCATTTTATGACAATATTTTTATTATTGTGTGCAAGTGGATGTTGGTGATGTGGTTAGTCTAGTCTGCACGATTCTTTGCAAAACCCACTGTTTGCTCCGCGGAAACAACGTGTTTACTGCACATCTCCGTCCTTTAATCCCTACGCGGTTTTGTTTTTGCTGTTACATCAGAACCATCTGACAGCGGCTTTCAGTTTAATGTCAATATCACTTTAGCAGAACCAAGACTCAAATTCAAACTGGCGCTGGGTGATGTGCAAAATATAATTAGCTTGATGATAACCAGGGATTTTATACAATATTAATATAGTAGAAGAACCCCGCTACAATGTAGCGGTTTGGTTCTCCACCCGTCTAAATCTCCCTCCTCTTCATCCTGCCAGCTAACCGCCTTCCCCCTGCCCCTAAACCCCCCCCACTCCAACGCCCTCCCCCCCAAATGCTCAGAATCATCTGAAATGCCGAGAAAAGTGGTTTTTAGCCATTTTTAGAAAATGCATATTTTGCATAATTATGCATGATTATTATAATTTTCTGCTATTTTTCTGGTCCTCTCTGCAACAATACCTACCACCTCCAAAAAAAATGAGGATCATAAGTGCATTTTTGCAAACATGGATTTATTTTGCATAATGCCAAAACGTTTGAGTCCCAGAAAAAAAATGTTATAGGTGAAAAAATCAAAGATGCTCAGATTCATCTGAAATGCCGAGAAAAGTGGTTTTTAGCCATTTTTAGAAAAATGCATATTTTGCATATTTATGCATAATTAATTATGCATAATTTCAATGTTCTGCTATTTTTTATAGGTGCCCCCGATCATCCCCAATAACCTCCAAAAAGAATCAAGGCCCCAAGTGCTTTAGTTTGGCCGTTTATAGACTCTCACACAGACACACACCACACACCAGACACACACATGGTGATAATACAGGAGTAGATATCACAGTAATGCTGAACATGGAGCTGCCAGGGAAGAGGAAAAGAGGAAGGCCAAAGAGGAGGTTTATGGATGTGGTGAGGGAGGACATGCAGGTGGCTGGTGTGACAGAGGAAGATGCAGAAAACAGGAAGAGATGGAGACGGATGATCCGCTGTGGCGCCCCCTAACGGGAGAGGCCGAAAGTAGTAGTAGATTAACATAAATCACAATATCTGCTTGTATATGCAAAATCACCATGTTTAAGAATCCAACTAATGTCATCTCACTAAACTGCTTGGTAATGTAAACTATAATTCATTCATCTTCAGCCGCTTCTCCGGGGTGGGGTCGCGGTGGCAGCGAGCTAAGTAGGGCACTCCAGACGTCCCTCTCCCCAGCAACGCCCTCCAGCTCCTCCTGGGGAACCTAAGGCGTTCCCAGGCCAGATTGGACATGTAGTCCCTCCAGCGAGTTCTGGGTCTACCCCAGGGTCTCCTTCCAGTTGGATGTGCCTGGAAAACCTCCTAAGGAAGGCGCCCAGGAGGCATCCTGATCAGATACCTGAACCACCTCAACTGGCTCCTTTCGACGCCAAGGAGCAGCGGCTCTACTCCGAGCTCCCTCTGGATGTCCGAACTCCTCACCCTATCTCTAAGGCTGAGCCCAGACACCCTGCGGAGGAAACTCATTTCAGCCGCTTGTATCCGCGATCTCACTCTTTCGGTCACTACCCAAAAGCTCATGACCATAGGTGAGGGTTGGAACCAAGACTGACTGGTAAATTGAGAGCTTTGCCTTCCAGCTCAGCTCCCTCTTCACCACAACGGTCCAGTACAACGTCCGCATTACTGCTGATGCTGCACCAATCCGCCTGTCAATCTCCTGCCCCATCCTACCCTCACTCGTGAACAAGACCCTGTGATACTTGAAATCCCTCACTTGAGGCAACAACTCATCCCCAACCCGGAGGGAGCAACCCACCATTTTCCGGTAGAGAACCACGGCCTCCGACTTGGAGGTGCTGACTCTGCAAACCACCCCAGTGTGCGCCAGAGGTCGCGTTCTGATGACGCCAACAAAACCACATCATCTGCAAAGAGCAGAGACGCAATTCTGAGGTTCCCAAAACGGACACACTCCGCATCGGAGACAAGGGACAACCTTGATGGAGTCCGACACCCGGCGAAAACATGTTTGACTTTGTGCTGAGAATGCGCACACAGCTCTCACTTCGATTGTATAATACCAAACTAAAACTCCCTCAGATACTTCACGCCTGATTTTGAGAGACATTTCAGGTGACACATTTCCATCGCCATTAATTTAGACGGCAACACAACGTATCACTATCACGTCGAATATTGAGCCATGGGTCCAATCTGGTTTTAAAACTACCAACCGCCACTAGAGCTGGACTGTCCATGTGAATGACGTATTCCTTCACTCATAGCATTTTAGGTAACACTTTAGTATGGGGAACATATTCTAAGTAAAAAACTTAATTACTAGTGAATTAGTAATGATTAAGATGTCACTTTAGTATGGGGAACATATTCTAAGTAAAAAACTTAATTACTAGTGAATTCGTAATGATTAAGATGTCACTTTAGTATGGGGAACATATTCTAAGTAACAGAAACTTAATTACTAGTGAATTAGTTATTATTAAGATGTCACTTTAGTATGGGGAACATATTCTAAGTAACAGAAACTTAATTACTAGTGAATTAGTAATGATTAAGATGTCACTTTAGTATGGGGAACATATTCTAAGTAACAGAAACTTAATTACTAGTGAATTAGTAATGATTAAGATGTCACTTTAGTATGGGGAACATATTCTAAGTAACAAAAACTTAATTACTAGTGAATTAGTAATGATTAAGATGTCACTTTAGTATGGGGAACATATTCTAAGTAACAGAAACTTAATTACTAGTGAATTAGTAATGATCAAGATGTCACTTTAGTATGGGGAACATATTCTAAGTAACAGAAACTTAATTTACAGTAATTTAACACTATGAACACTTGTAGTTTTGTGTGTTGTTATGTAAGAACAGAGTATATTCATTAAGTGTCAGTAAGGGAGAATAACTCTTCTTGTGGTACTACCACCTTATAAAGGCCATACTAAGCAAAGCATATTGAGATGGTACTACTAATAAGCAATACTTCTGAGGTTATAGAGGGGAAACTCATAGTTAATGGCTTACTGGTTGTATACTAAGGCCATGCAGAATAAGGCATTAATGAGTGCGTAATAATGACCAATTAAGAGCCAATATGTTGCTAATTTGCATGCTAATAAGCACCTAATTAATGGTGACTATGTTCCCCATACTTAAGTGTTACTGCATTTTACTTTTTATTCATTTATGTTTTGTTCCTCTAGGCTGCCGGCTGGCCTTGTGCCGCAGTCACAGTCACGATGACGTACGTCAGCCGTGAGCGATTCAGACCTGCTCAACAATTTCTCAATGGAAGGGCAGAACCGCCACGCATGCGCCGTGCAACCGACACAAAAACGAGGAAAAACCCCACTTCTACGGTGGTTTAATCTATATGTACACTTCATATGTGGAACCAATTCGTCCGCGTGGACGCCGCCAGTTTGGAGGACCTTTACAGCTCCTGGCGGCCTTTAAACGTCCCCCCCCCCTTCTCTCCTTTCGTTTTGAATGGTTGGCGAGCTTCTTGTAGGATTTAAGTAGCGTTCTGATCCCTGGCAGGTCCTGTTTTGAAAGGCCCGGCCGGTGTTGTGTGAACCCAGTATCTTTCGCTTCCACCGTCGCTTGTAAATGTCTCGTGGCATTTCAATCCCTTGAAGCCGTTTGAATACCTAGCGGCTTTTCACTCCTTTTATGAAGCCACGGACCATTTCAGCCAGTCAGCGTTAGAGGGGCTTTACGCCTTTTCAGTCACTTAAGCCTTTGTCCAGAAAGAAAAAAAAAGAAAAGGGGGAAAATGCAGATGCGGGCGTTTGCAACTGAGCATTGAAAACAAAAGGAAAACTGTAAACTGAAACTACTTTTAGTCAAAATTCTCTGGTAGCCCCCCCCCCCAAACACACACACATACACACACTAATAGTTGCCCATCCACACACATTCACTAACAGACACATGCACACACACACACACACACACTAATGTTCACTCAGTCACACACACTCATTAGTACACACACACACACTCCTGCATATTCTCATTGGGACGCTAAAGCGCACTATCTCGGCCCTGTTACTGGAAACAAAAGTGGAGCTGAATGAGCTCAGCAGTTCTTTGGGAGGGAGATCTCTGGCTAACACCGTTTCCTGGATGCCAGGATGACTCGGCCCACAGCGCTGATAGGAAGCTGACTCACTCAGCAGCACAAGCCGGCTGGATTCAGACTCTAATGCAACGCCGCTGCATCCCTAACCCCAAATAGCCAGCAGTCTGGACATGGGATGTGACGTTGTGTTGTGTCGTGTAGCTCTGTCTTAGCTGTGTTATTTACTTTCACCCGGCTTTGTGCTATTTTCCTAATACACGGCCGAATATAACCCGTACACGTTCTCAGTACATTGAGGTCTTTTGCAAGTACACAAGAGAATGCAGTCGTGAGAAAATTCTGGCACTTTCTAGTCTGTAACGTTTCACAACATCAGCAAAGACCTGTTCAGGACATATGGGGCTTTAGCCTGGGGTCTTACATGCACACTGGCTGCTGCCATGGTTTGCAGAAGTCCTTGTTTATATAAAAAACATCAATTTCTTGACAGTACGTCCCGCGAGTTGGCTACAACAAAGCTCGCACGAGCAACGAGTCGAGCACCCCTGAAGTTGGCCGTTGTCAAGGCTACTTTGGTAGTTGCAAAGAAATGTGGTATGTAGCCATGATAAAGCCCATGTAGCCATGGCAACGGCCGGCTTCGGAGGTGCCCGCCTCTTTGCTCGTGCAAGTGCCTTGTGTCTGGCTTAGGCGGGGTTGTTGCTAGATCCCACAAAGCGAAGGTACAAACGGACGGTACCTGTCACCTGATTGACAGATGACATGCAGCGGGTGAAGCACTACCTAACCTTAATCCTGACCAATCAGGTGATCGGTACTGCCCCTTTGTACCTTCACTTCGTGGGATCTAGAAAAAAAAACCTTAAAGCTATAATATGTAACATTTCTGCATTAAAATGTCTAAACCTATTTTAATTAGTGTCTAGTAAATGTTTAGAGCTATGCTATATATTTTGTTGACTTGTGTACTGACATTATTCATTATTATTATCATCATTATCATTATAATACACTTACACAAAATCCTGGCTCTGCCAAATGTCGGAAGCTGAGCAGGTATGGGCTTGGCTAGTACTTGGATGGGAGACCTCCCGGGAAAACGGAGTTGCTGCCGGAAGTGCTGTTGGTGGGCCCGTAGGGGGCAGTCTTCTCCCTGGTCCTAATTTTAAAAAAAACAACAACAACAAAAAATATCAAATACCAATGCCCCGGTGCAGCGACGGGGACACTGTAGGAGATGCCGTCCTTCGGATGAGACATTAAACCGAGGTCCTGACTCACTGTGATCACTATATATCCCATGGCACTTATGCAAAGAGTAGGGGCTCCCCCGGTGTCCTGGCAAAATTCCCAACCTTGCTGTCTCCATCTGGCCACCTAATAATAATCTCCCCATATAATTGGCTCAATGACTCCCCCCTCTCCACCTCAAGCTGATGTGTGGTGAGTGTTCTTGTGCAAAATGGCTGCCATGCATCACCCAGGTGGTGCCACTCATTGGTGCTGCCTTAACTTCTGGGGAAACAGCCGCACTTTGCATTATCTGACACGTCTTTTATCTGTCAGAACGTCTCAGCCCAGCGTGGAGCCTTCTTCAGCGTGTTATGTACAAAGTGTTCAAAGCTTAACTACCCACACCCAGGCGCGGATCTACGGGGTGGCAGCTGTCACCTCTGGGACACAGTCTTGCCACCCCATTTATAAATCAGATAATATGTTTTTAAAGTATATCTTATGTACATGCATGGTGAAGGTCAATGAGACCCGCACCAAACTCATCTCAAACAGAAGTCGCCGATTTAGAATCCCCCCTCCCCCCTCACAGGCGCGGATCTACAGGGTGGCAAGGGGTGGCAGCTGCCACCTCTGGGACACAGTCTTGCCATCCCTTTGCCACCCCAGGAAAAAATCTCTAGATCCGCCACTGCCCACACCCATAGACACACCTGTGCATAACTGTAGTCCACTGACTTCCGGTTTCTACTGCAGCCGTCATACCAGTTTCCTGTTTGTTGGCGTGCGCTGTTGACAATGGCGTATTTTTCGCGACGCCTGCGAGATTTAGCAAACGGGTGAGAAGTTGTAAGTATCAAGTTACGTCCACGGACGCACTTAACTTGGTATGTACACCTTGAAACTTGGCCAACTGCTGGTGAAAGATTGTCGACAGTTGTGCGCACGTCGTTGACATTTATCCACGGTAAATCCTGCAGGCGTCGCGAAAAAATACGCCATTGTCAACAGCGCACGCCAACAAACAGGAAACTGGTATGACCGCTGCGGTGGAAACCGGAAGTCAGTGGACTGCCGTTACGCACAGAGCCGACGCACAAATCAAGCGTCATTCGAGGCCGTGAATATCGCCCCAACCTGCTGTGACGTTGACAAATGAAAGATGAATATCAGATTATGCTAAGTGCCATCTTGCAGCACAGTAACCCAGCAGAGACATAATTTATTGATATATTTCAGTGTCGATCTAGCTCACTACTGTAACCGCTTATTTTGTTGCCCGGTGCGGGATTCGACACGAGGTGTACTGCACCACAAGGCGACGTCACTAACCGCTCGGCTAAAGAGTCAGACCCGTTAGCTAGGGGCTAACGGCTCTATTTAGTAGTTTACACCAGTGGTTCTCAACCTTTTTGGGGTCCTGGACCCCCTGCCTATTTTTGATCTACCCTGAGGACCCCTCCACCTGATCTTGGGGGAGGGGGTTGCAATTTGATAGAAACAGTAGAAACTGCTTTTTAAATTGCATTATAGCATTTATTCACTCTTTGGGGCAGAAATAAGAGCTTTCAGTTGTAACTTAGACATAGTTAACAAAACAGAATTCTTATGCAGTAACTTTCAGATATATGTAACAAAACAGAATATGTATTCAGTAACTTTCAGATATATGTAACAACACAGAATATGTATTCAGTAACTTTCAGATATATGTAACAAAACAGAATATGTATTCAGTAACTTTCAGATATATGTAACAACAGAATTTTTATGCAGTAACTTTTAACAATGCAAACGGGAGCGAGGTCTCTTATTAAAATACAATAAATGACACTTGTGAAACAGATGTAATTAGAGAAAAAAGTCCTGTTACCCTTTATAGTTTAGGTAGATAAAGGTCTCGGTCACATCTGAGTAAAATAATCCTATTTCTATAAATGTCATAGGATCTTTTTTTTAAAGATATTTTATTTTCACGGACCCCTTGCAATTACACCACGGACCACTAGGGGTCCGCGGACCCCCGGTTGAGAAACACTGGTTTACACTACGACGTGCTACTGTGCCACCAAGCTAATGCGCACGGTAGCGTTATAACGTTACAGCAACGTTCAACACACGGATAAAGTTATTTTTACCGTGATTGTTTTGACCGCGGCCGAATTCGCCACATAACGCTAGCTTACAGCGGCTGTACGGGTAGTCGTCTCAGCTAAGGGTAAGTTAGCAAGTTAGCAAGCTAACGTTATGCCAGCTAACGCTACCGAAGGCTATTCCGTTGGAACGAAACGGCGTAACGCGAGGAAACGCGACTGAACGTAACGTAAATAAAAGCGTGAATACACCACCTCGTCCGTGAGCAGGACTTCTGCCGGAGTCACGCCGGACGAACTTTAATCCGCGATCGGCTCCGCGCACAACGGCAGTCCGCTGACTTCCGGTTTCTACTGCAGCCGGCATACCAGTTTCCTGTTTGTCGGCGCGTTCTACTGCCTGCAGGGTTTACCTTGGATGAATGTCAACGGCACTGTCGACAAACCTTCACCCGCACCTACCGGCAAAGGGGCGAACAGTTTCAAGTTGTACATATCAAGCTACGTCCACGATGAAGACAACAACTCCCACGAGCCCACGTTACTTCCGTCTTTTGTTACGTTTTGATTGTGAGACCCCTAGCGGCAGAAATTACATACTACGCGTTTAAGGCAACTCCTGGACGTATTGTCAAAAACATTTATATATTTTGACGCCACCAAGGACTTCTGAAAGCCATCTGAGAGACCAGCGTGAAGGTAAGCTGCGAGGCCACCGCCCAATGTGTCCAGAATGAGTGTTTGTAGGTTTTGTAAGAAGTTGGTAGGGCCAGAAAGTGCCACAGTCGGCTCATGGCGGCCCTCTCTGCATACTTGCGCAGCATCTCAATGTGTAGAGATCCTGTATGTGTTAGGTCAGATCCAGTTTCTGAAACTGTACTAAACCCCGTTTGGTTCAATCTGGAACAATTTCGCAACTCGAGGTTTATTGGGTGTTTTGGCCTTTTTAGGTGTTATTTACCAGCCTTGAAGAGAGAAACGGGAAGGTATTAGCAGAAGGAAAGGGAATAACACAGCAGACGTCCTAAAGGGGGTTTAAAGCGGACCTGAGCCCACATGAAATCAGAATATCTGGCTTAGCCTCCGGGACGCCACGTGTGCGTTGGTCAATAGTTTTAATATAAAGACGACTTTGTAAAAATGTCATCACTTTGGCAACCGAAGGAGCTATCAACTAATAACCTCAGTTATCTAGCCAACAGTTTTTCTTGCTTCTGCGACACCAACGGTTTTCGTGGCACCAGGTAGCACGTCCCTTTTCCCCAGGAAGAAAACCGATTATGGAGCCAAGTTCCTCATTTATGTGTATTGTTCTACTGATTCATCAGATGGTCACCCTTACAAAGTCCCATTACTAAACAGCAGGAAGGCTTTATTGACTTATAGCAAACCATCTCAGCCGTGACCTTTCAACTGTGCAGATGTGGCGAGTAAGAGGCGGCTGTCCTCAGACCAGCGCACAACAACAAACCGGCGACTGTGCCGCATCTCTGTGTCTTGCCCTCTCTTTCCATCCATCCATCCATTATCGGAACCGCTTATCCTGCTCTCAGGGTCACGGGGATGCTGGAGCCAATCCCAGCAGTCACTGGGCGGCAGGCGGGGAGACACCCTGGACAGGCCGCCAGACCATCACACACACACATTCATACCCAGGGACAATTCAGTACGGCCAGTCCACCTGACCTACATGTCTTTGGACTGTGGGAGGAAACCGGTGCACCCGGAGGAAACCCACGCAGACACGGGGAGAACATGCAAACTGCACACAGATGACGACCCGGGACGACCCCCAAGGTTGGACTACCCCGGGGCTCGAACCCAGAACCTTCTTGCTGTGAGGCGACCGTGCTAACCACCGCGCCACCGTGCTGCCACCCTCTCTGTCCGATAAAGATGAAATTTAAACGATTTAAATGTCACGTGGGTTGTGCCCTCCACGACCTCGGACCGCTCAATAGACACCACGCATCCCATCGTGCTCTGACAGCGCTGTTCGGTGTGCACAGGTTTTGCAGGCACAACGAATGGGAGTCAATTAGCCTTGTACATTCAGCCGGCCAGTTCACTAGGAAGCCGTCTTTAACGACTTTACTAGCGCTGAGATAATTGAGGTTGTGCAAATACATTTACAGCCACTTTGGCACGCGGCTTCTCATCCACCCGCGTAAATTTTCCTGTGACTGCACTTCTTCTTCCTCTCTGTTTCTACCCTGTGGTGTCTGGAGCACTCCGAATGTAAAGGAGGCGCTTTGTAATGCCCGACTGCATCTACAGCGGCAGGTTGTGTTTTGCCCAGAACAGATCTGGACTAACAATAACAGAGAACACCGGCCTGAGACGTGAAATCAATGTTTCAGTGGCGTGGTAAGACTCTGATGAACCATGTGAGTCATCCAATGAAACTTTGATATGATTAGCTCATCCCCCATGATGTCATGCAGGAGAGCTGCTGGATTTACACATGTTGAGAGCAGGGACTCTGTAAAAATCCATAGGACCTACAATGTTAATGTCTCACACACACACACACACACATGCTCACATGCTCACACACACACATGCACACACACACACACATGCTCACATGCTCACATGCTCACACACACACACACACACATGCTCACATGCTCACACACACACACACACACACACACACACATGCTCACATGCTCACACACACACACACATGCACACACACACACACGCATGCTCACCCACACGCACACACACACACATGCTCACACACACACACACACATGCACACACACACATGCACACACACACACACACATGCTCACCCACACACACCCACACACATGCTCACCCACACACACTCACACACACATGCACACACACACACGCTCACACACACACATACATGCTCACACACACACAGGCTCACACTCACACACACACTCACACACACACACATGCACACACACACTCACACACACACACACACAGTCGCGCGCACATGCACACACACAGAGGGACATTACTATACTTCTCAGACACAAAATTACACATGTAAACACACATTCACATACACGCACACACACACACACACGCACACACATGCACACACACACACACACACACAGAGTTGCATGCGTGCACATGTAAACACACACACACACACACACACAGATAGAACAACATCACTCATGCAACCGGACACACAAAAACAGAGCTGGATCATGCATACACACACGGAAAAACGCACACACACACACGTGCACGTGCGCACAGACACGGGGAAAGAACAAAATCACTCATGCAGTCAAACACACATAGACAGAGCAGGATCATGCATGCATGCACACACACACACACACACACACACTCACACACACACACGGAATGATGTCACCCTCTACACTTAATTTCCACTTGCCTTAAATCCACTCCGGTGGAAGTGGAAATGACTGGTGCGGGGGGGGGGAGGGGGGTGTTCGAGGCCCCTTTCCCCGGCACTTAAGTGGCCTCGTCAAATCGGAGTGGGACGCGATATCAGCGGCTCGCTCTGCTCAACAACACACGACGTGACCACATTATCACGGCGCCCGTTAGCGGCCACCGGGTATCACCTGTGCGGGATATTACCCGCTCGCCTCGGCGTGTCCATTAGCGTGACGGATACGGCTTCGGCCCGAGGCCGTAACCGCCGGCTGCCGGCGAGGACGCGGGGACGCTGCGTCCGGAGATAAATTGTCTTTAATTTGAACATTTATGTCGCCGGGAGAGCTTCGTGCCATCCCCTCGGCGTGGTTATGGCGGCGGATGAGGTGCTGAGGCTGAGCGATGCTGTCAGGACAACAACGTCTCGTATAATTGGGGGGGAGGGGGGGAGGAGGGGAACGAGGAGTGTATTCATCACGGCCTTTTACGGAGCGTCAGATGTTTAAAAAAAATAATAAAATGAGAGAAAGTGGGCCGACGGCAGCTCGTCGTCCTGCCGCCGTGGACGCGCCGGGTCACCTGACCGAACGGGCCGCGTGTCGGCTATCGACGAGCCGTAATACGATCGTCAGAGATTCTGGATGCTGCAACGTCTGCGAAATCTCATTACCGTCTCGCGTTTCATCCGCCCTTCTCTCTCTCTCTCTCTCTCTCTCTCTCCGTCTCTCTCTCTCTCTCTCTCTGTCTCGCTCTCTCTCTCTCTCTCTCTCTCCGTCTCTCTCTCTCTCCGTCTCTCTCTCTCTCTCTCTGTCTCGCTCTCTCTCTCTCTCTCTCTCTCCGTCTCTCTCTCCCCTCCCTGGAACACAAAGGCAAAAGGGTAATGCCAATAAGAATAAGATGAATTAAGCCGCAAAAAGGAAGGAAAAAAAATCCATTTGTCCATTAACCCTGAGAGAGAGATGCTTTTACTTATTTATTTATTTAATTGTTCTTTTGTTTTCTGGGCACGGGCACCCTGCCAGGCGCCATGTGTGTGTGCCGGGGTCATTATCCATATGTGCTCCTGAAGCTAGTCTCTCTCAGCCAGCCCCGGCGACTGCTGCCCGTCCCGGAGCTCCCCCGGCATGGCGTCCGGGGAGCGAATTTACGAATCCTACTATGGCCACGCCAAGACCCAGAATCCTACTATGGCCACGCCAAGACCCGATGCCTCTGATTGGCTAGTACTCGTTGCCTCCGTTGGTTAGGTTGGTTAAGGTTAGGGTTAGGGTGGGGTTAGGGATAGGGTTAGCCAATCACAGACAGAGTAGGGCGGGTCTTGGCGTAGCCATAGTAGGATTCGTAAATTCGCGTCCGGACGTGGCGGTTCCCGGGCGTTTGGTCACGGTACCGCTCCCCTTTCGTTTAACATGCAAAGCCTTCGTCTCGTTCGTCTTATCCCGAGCGGCCGGCCTGCGGAATAAGAAAGCAGCGCCTCGACCTCTAACATCGCCAGCGACTGACTGTGGTGAGGTCAAAGGTCAGGGCCACGGTGCCCAGACAATAGATGAAACAAATGCATTCTTGTGTCCCTGGATTGATTGATTTTGTGTTCTTTTTTTGGCAGGGGGTATTATAGTGCTGAAAAGCTGACGCAAAAATGTTAGCTGACTCATTAATGAGTCACAAATTTAAAAATTCAGTCTACGAATTAACTGATGACTCATTAATTTGCTTTAGAGAATGCCCTTGTTTCACCGTACAGGCCCGCTGCTTGATGAAAACGCCTTACTGTTTGTTTCTGTGTCGGTGTAGCATTAGCATTACCATGTTAGCATCACCGTGTTAGCATCACCATGTTAGCATCACTGTGTTAGCATCACCATGTTAGCATCACCATGTTAACATCCCTGTGTTAGCATCACTATGTTAGTATCACCATGTTAGCATCACCGTGTTAGCGTCACCGTGTTAGCATCACTATGTTAGCATCACCATTTTAACATCACCGTGTTAGCATCACCATGTTAGCATCACTATGTTAGCATCACCGTGTTAGCATCACCGTGTTAGTATCACCATGTTAGCATCACCGTGTTAGCATCACCGTGTTAGTATCACCATGTTAGCATCACCGTGTTAGCATCACCGTGTTAGCATCACTATGTTAGTATCACCATGTTAGTATCACCATGTTAGCATCACCGTGTCAGCATCACCGTGTTAGTATCACCATGTTAGCATCACCGTGTTAGCATCACTATGTTAGTATCACCATGTTAGCATCACTGTGTTAGCGTCACTGTGTTAGCGTCACCGTGTTAGCATCACCATGTTAGCATACTATGTTAGCATCACCATGTTAGCATCACCGTGTTAGCATTACCATGTTAGTATCACCATGTTAGCATCACCGTGTTAGCATCACCGTGTTAGTATCACCATGTTAGCATCACCGTGTTAGCATCACCGTGTTAGCATCCCCATGTTAGCATCACCATGTTAGCATCACCGTGTTAGCATCACCGTGTTAGTATCACCATGTTAGCATCACCGTGTTAGCAACACCGTGTTAGCATCACCATGTTAGTATCACCGTGTTAGTATCACCATGCTAGCATCACCGTGTTAGCATCACTATGTTAGTATCACCATGCTAGCATCACCATGTCAGCACAGTGATTTGGTGCATCCGAGGTATTGTCCTCCATTAACATATATTATGGAGATGTGCGTCGTCTAAATATGGAGCGGACACATGTGCAAGGCTGGTTTGGTGACATTTGTTAGCTTGTGAACACCAGAAAACAGCACCGTGCCACAGTTGGGTTTTCCTGCAGGTGGAAAAAGGCGTAGAGAGTTTATATACACCCCCTGTGAGATAATGTGGCTCTCATCCTGACCTTTGACCCCGGCCTTGTACGGTCCATTATAGAGGATGTGAAGCATGCGAGACTGTTTGTCTCTCGGTGGGTCGATTCTGATACGAATGTCAGCTTGGCAACAGAAATGCAAAAAACGTGAAGGAACGAACGCTCCATCTTCAAGGCCCGGCTTACGAGCCACAAAGCGATGAATAAATATGAGCAACTCGCTCGGCGGAAGAAACAGATTGCTCCCGCATGCTAACACTTACTATCGGAGTAGCTCCCCAATAAACAGTGATTTGTGGAAGGGCGTTTGTAAAGAAGTGCAAAAAGAAACAGCCGGTGGCTGTAGGTGGCTCTGAAACAAAGAGACAGCTGGCTAAGCATCATCCATACGTTGTGCGGTACTACAGATAAATATATATATATATTGCTTCCAGCTCTGCACAGTATGCAGCACAACTCCCTCGACAATGGCAATGAAACTGGGCCACAGTGAGCAAACAGATCAGCCTACGTCAAACATTCCCCTCGTATATTACACACATAAAAAGTCATTATCCTCAGCGGAAATCGATAGCTGGCTTGGTCAAGACGAAGAGACCCCCTCGCGGTTTGCGGGGTCGGCTTACAAAGGAGCATCGCTGCAAATGATATCATTTTTCTATCATTAACTGGCCCCCGGGTCGATGGCCATGTTTAAAGCCGGGGTATAATGTGTCGTTAGGATGTCCAGTAATGAATGGTGCACCGGCCGGGATGCGTTCTACATTGATTGAACATGTGGAGCGGGGCGCAATAAGTCAGCCTCGGGGGTTAATACGACAGTGTTTCCATAGGATTGCTGTAATATTGAGGTGGCGAGAGGTCTTCTATATGGCGGCACGGCTTATTTGAAGATCTTATTAAAGGTCTTGCTTTGTGTTTGTCCAGACCAGCAGTGTTTGCCCAGTGCCTCAGTGCACTAGCAGCTTGGGCCACCGATGGAAGTCAAAACATTTTCTTCCTTCTGTTTTTTTTTCTCCTACATGTTACTCGGTTGACCCTCGTGGGGAAATAGGGCACTTACTTCAGCTGCCGAAGCCCCTCCTGCCAATATTACTTCTTGTGCTGCCAACCACAACTGCTGCTGCTGCTACCAGTGATGCTGCCGCTGCTATTACAAAGACCGCTATTGCTACAGTTGCTGTATCTGCAAATACCACCGCTACAACTGCAGCTACTCATGATGCTGCTGCTCCCAATGCCACTGCTGCTATTACTATAGCACCTACTGCTAGCACGACCAAGACGGTCGTTTTGACCGTTTTGGGTTTTCAAAGCTTAATAACTTTGTGGGAGGGGGAGGGGTACAGACCTGCCGCTCCCTGGATGCTCCTAAAATTGCACATATTTGCATTAAAATTAGTTTTAGATCAGTTGCACAAAAAAGTTACAAGATCTAGCTAAAACGACCGCGAGCGGTCAAAATGACCGTGCGTAATTGTCGCGTCATCGCGCGCGTCACGGCAGTATTTATGACGTGTGTCGTCGCGTCATTTCCTTCGTGGAGTTCGTTGCTCTGTCCTAGAGACACACTAGCGCCCTCCAGTGCAGAGAAATAGTCTAAACCTGATTTGTGATTACTGCCAACATGTCTGGTTACAGACGCACCATGACTACCAGCGAGGCGCTGCAGTGTTTACAGGCGTTGGACAGCGGCCATTTTGAATTGTTTGAAAAATAGTATTTTAGGTGTTAAAATGTTAATTTTGGGGTCAGTTAGTTTCCTAACAGACATACTAACATATGTAATGCATTAATATCTCAACTGGGTATTTATCTTGACAGAATATAGAGTTTAAAAACCGTGGCGGTCAAAATGACCGCCAATGGTCGTTCTAGTAGTTGCGGCCGTTGTTTGGGACTGTTTCAATATTTATTTTCAGTTCTTATTTTTTGTTTTTGTTTCTTACATTTCAGGTTTTATAGGCCTCGCTACGTTTGTTAGATTAGCAATACGTGTTTCCCGTTTTGTTTTTCAGGTAATGTTTTCAGTTTTGTTCTTCAAGTGCCGCCACGTCTCTCTGAAGTTTAAGTTGTTTAGAAATAGTATTATAGTTGTTAAAATGTTAATTTTGGTGTCAGCCGTTCCCTAGCAGACATACTGACATATGTAATGCGTTAATAACTCAACTGGGTATTTATCTTGACAGAATATAGAGTTTAAAAACCGGCGGTCATTTTGACCGCCCATGGTCGTTTTAGGTAAGGGTGAAATCCCGGTCGTGTCCACTGCTACGACTACTACTACTGCAACTAAGGCTAATATTGCTACTGCTGCTACTAATACAGCTACTGTTAATACCAGTAATGCTGTCAGGGATGCTGACATTCCTACTACTGTGTCCATCACCATCGCCATCACCGCTGCTATGGATACGACCGCCGACAGGCCGAGCTAGAGATGGTGAGGTCATGACCTTTCATATGGGCTGCATCACAGGGACCGGCAGGCTGAACGGCACATCATGTGAGGACAGAATCTGTCCGGTCAGGATTTGGGGAAATAAAACTATATATTTGTACAGGTTTATAAATGCCCAGTATAGTACAATGACACTTATTCTTACTTATTTCGGTAACCAGGGGAATCTAGATGGGGTGAGATATGCGACACACACGCACGCGCACACACACACACGAAAAGCTCACGAGCATGCGGCGGGTGTTGTGCTGGGGCCGACAGACCCACATGAGGAATTGTTTTTGACACAAATGCTTTTAGTGCATCAGTAGAGCTGTGTAAAGGGACGGTGTGTGTGTGTGTGTGGGGGTGGTGGTGGTGGTGGTAGGGTGGGGTGGGGTGGTGACTTGCTTTCACAGCGCGTGCATCATCTACAAATTTACCCACCCGCCTTTCAAAGAGGGGGGGGCTGAACCACGAAGACGTATTTCATCAAAGTTGTATGATTTCAGCCCCCCGTCATGTGGAAATTCTTTATTCTTTATTTCCATCAGACCTGGAAAGAGGTCTGATGGAAATGAAGAGGGGGTAAGACCCGCAAAGGGAGGCAGAGGGAGTAAGACCCGCAAAGGGAGGCAGAGGGAGTAAGACCTGCAAAGGGAGGTAGAGGGAGTAAGACCTGCAAAGGGAGGTAGAGGGAGTAAGACCTGCAAAGGGAGGCAGAGGGAGTAAGACCTGCAAAGGGAGGCAGAGGGAGTAAGCCCTGCAAAGGGAGGTAGAGGGAGTAAGACCTGCAAAGGGAGGTAGAAGGAGTAAGACCTGCAAAGGGAGGCAGAGGGAGTAAGACCTGCAAAGGGAGGTAGAGGGAGTAAGACCTGCAAAGGGAGGTAGAGGGAGTAAGACCTGCAAAGGGAGGTAGAGGGAGTAAGACCTGCAAAGGGAGGCAGAGGGAGTAAGACCTGCAAAGGGAGGCAGAGGGAGTAAGACCTGCAAAGGGAGGCAGAGGGAGTAAGACCTGCAAAGGGAGGCAGAGGGAGTAAGACCTGCAAAGGGAGGCAGAGAGGGTAAGACCTGCAAAGGGAGGCAGAGGGAGTAAGACCCGCAAAGGGAGGCAGAGGGAGTAAGAACCGCAAAGGGAGGCAGAGGGAGTAAGCCCTGCAAAGGGAGGCAGAGGGAGTAAGACCCGCAAAGGGAGGCAGAGGGAGTAACACCTGCAGATGGGAGGCAGAGGGAGTAAGACCTGCAAAGGGAGGCAGAGGGAGTAAGACCTGCAAAGAGAGGCAGAGGGAGTAAGACCTGCAAAGGGAGGCAGAGGGAGTAAGACCTGCAAAGGGAGGCAGAGGGAGTAAGCCCTGCAAAGGGAGGCAGAGGGAGTAAGCCCTGCAAAGGGAGGCAGAGGGAGTAAGCCCTGCAAAGGGAGGCAGAGGGAGTAAGACCTGCAAAGGGAGGCAGAGGGAGTAAGCCCTGCAAAGGGAGGCAGAGGGAGTAAGACCTGCAGATGGGAGGCAGAGGGAGTAAGACCTGCAAAGGGAGGTAGAGGGAGTAAGACCTGCAAAGGGAGGCAGAGGGAGTAAGACCTGCAAAGGGAGGCAGAGGGAGTAAGACCCGCAAAGGGAGGCAGAGGGAGTAAGCCCTGCAAAGGGAGGCAGAGGGAGTAAGACCTGCAAAGGGAGGCAGAGGGAGTAAGCCCTGCAAAGGGAGGCAGAGGGAGTAAGACCTGCAAAGGGAGGCAGAGGGAGTAAGACCTGCAAAGGGAGGCAGAGGGAGTAAGACCTGCAAAGGGAGGCAGAGGGAGTAAGACCTGCAAAGGGAGGCAGAGGGAGTAAGACCTGCAAAGGGAGGTAGAGGGAGTAAGCCCTGCAAAGGGAGGTAGAGGGAGTAAGATCTGCAAAGGAAGGCAGAGGGAGTAAGACCCGCAAAGGGAGGCAGAGGGAGTAAGACCTGCAAAGGGAGGCAGAGGGAGTAAGACCTGCAAAGGGAGGCAGAGGGAGTAAGACCTGCAGATGGGAGGCAGAGGGAGTAAGACCTGCAAAGGGAGGTAGAGGGAGTAAGACCTGCAAAGGGAGGTAGAGGGAGTAAGACCTGCAAAGGGAGGCAGAGGGAGTAAGACCCGCAAAGGGAGGCAGAGGGAGTAAGACCCGCAAAGGGAGGCAGAGGGAGTAAGACCCGCAAAGGGAGGCAGAGAGAGTAAGACCTGCAAAGGGAGGCAGAGGGAGTAAGACCCGCAAAGGGAGGCAGAGGGAGTAAGACCTGCAAAGGGAGGTAGAAGGAGTAAGACCTGCAAAGGGAGGCAGAGGGAGTAAGACCCGCAAAGGGAGGTAGAAGGAGTAAGACCTGCAAAGGGAGGCAGAGGGAGTAAGCCCTGCAAAGGGAGGCAGAGGGAGTAAGACCTGCAAAGGGAGGCAGAGGGAGTAAGACCTGCAAAGGGAGGCAGAGGGAGTAAGACCCGCAAAGGGAGGCAGAGGGAGTAAGACCTGCAAAGGGAGGTAGGAGTAAGACCTGCAAAGGGAGGCAGAGGGAGTAAGCCCTGCAAAGGGAGGCAGAGGGAGTAAGACCTGCAAACATGACAGCACGTGTGTTGCAACACGGTCCGTCATGCAAACAAAACAAAAAGAAAAGAAACGGGAGAGCATGTGTGAGTTTGCGTTGTGCAAAACACCCGTATTGTAAATGTCAACACATACTGACACACATGTGCACACTATCCCACACACAACACACAACACACACACACACGTGCACAAATGTACATTGATATTGCCATGACGTATTAAGTGTAAAGCTCCAAATAGCATATGGCTGGTGTCACATAGCACAACACACACCCACACATATAAGTATATCCACAAACACACACAGCCCAATTATTCCTTCTTTACGTAGCTCTCTCTCTCTCTCTCTCTCTCTCTCTCTCTCTCTCTCTCTCTCTCTCTCTCTCTCTCTCTCTCTCTCTCTCACACACACACACACACACACAGACACACACACACACAGACACACAGAAATTCGCCGACGCGACAAGAACAACAAGAGAGCATCCATTTGGACCACGCTTCAGACAGAGGTTGTTTTGTGTCTATACGTGTCATCCAGTTCAGAAGGCGCATTCTTACCACACACAGAGAGAGCCATACAGAGCCTTGCGCCGCTTCCTCCCCCGTCGCCTCCTCCTCCCCCCCCCCCCAAAGCGCTGGTGCAGCAGGACAGCTTTATGGGAACTCATCAACCACTGGCCTTTGGGTACTTCCTCAATGGAGAACTACCACAACTCCTGCGAGTGTAGTAAGATGAGCTCCACGGCGCTTTGGTGCGGGGACGTAATTGCCAGCGTATAGTCAATACATACATACTGACATGCAGGGGTGGGTAGTAACGCGTTACAAGTAACGCACCGTTTTTTTTAAAGGGATGAGTACTTTTCATGTGATTTTTTTTTTATTAAACTGTGCCATATTTTTTGAGCCAGTAATCTACTCTTTACTTGGCTACATTTGCCGTTTAGACCTTCGTTACAACTGGTCTGCTCTAAATGCAGTTGCGCCGACTTCCGGTTTCTAACAGCTTCCGGTTCGTTGGCGTATGCTGTCGACGATGGCGTATTTTTCACGACGCCTGCGAGATTTACCACGGATAGTGGTCGACGACGGGCGCAGAATCGTCGACGCACTTCCGCCTGCACCTGCCAGAAAACAGGGGGAAGGCTGCAAGTTGTACATGTCAAGTTACGTCCACAATTACAAGGGTGACCGATTAAACATATAGCCTAGCCTAGCTAGCTTAGCCTAGCCTAGCCTAGCCTAGCTTAGCCTAGCCCAGTGGTTCTCAACCTTTTTGGGGTCCTGGACCCCCTGCGTATTTTTGATCTACCCTGAGGACCCCTCCACCTGATCTTGGGGGAGGGGGGTTGCAATTTGATAGAAACAGTAGAAACTGCATTTTAAATTGTATTATAGCATTTATTCACTCTTTGGGGCAAAAATAAGAGCTTTCAGTTGTAACTTAGATATAGTTAACAAAACAGAATTCTTATTCAGTAACTTTCAGATATATGTAACAAAACAGAATATGTATTCAGTAACTTTCAGATATATGTAACAAAACAGAATATGTATTCAGTAACTTTCAGATATATGTAACAACACAGAATATGTATTCAGTAACTTTCAGATATATGTAACAAAACAGAATATGTATTCAGTAACTTTCAGATATATGTAACAAAACAGAATATGTATGCAGTAACTTTCAGATATATGTAACAAAACAGAATATGTATTCAGTAACTTTCAGATATATGTAACAACAAAATTTTTATGCAGTAACTTTTAACAATACAAACGGGAGCGAGATCTCTTATTAAAATACAATAAATTACACTTGTGAAACAGATGTAATTAGAGAAAAAAGTCCTGTTACCCTTTATAGTTTAGGTAGATAAAGGTCTCAGTCACATTTGAGTAAAATAATCCTATTTCTATAAATGTCATAGGATCTTTTTTTTAAAGATATTTTATTTTCACGGATTTAGACGGGTGGATAACCAAACCGCTACATTGTAGCGGGCTTCTTCTAGTATTTTGCATAATGCCAAAACATTTCCAAGTCCCAGAAAAATTTTCTTATATAGGTGAAAAAATCAAAGATGCTCAGAATCACCTGAAATGCCGAGAAAAGTGGTTTTTAGCCATTTTTAGAAAAATGCATGTTTTGCGTATTTATGCATAATTATGCATAACTTTAATTTTCTGGGATTTTTTTTCCCTTACTCTCTGAGACAATGCCTACCACCTCCAAAAAGAATTAGGATCATAAGTGCTTTAGTTTTCGGTCCCGCTATCTACGCTAACTAACACACACACACACACATTCCGAAAATATAGGAGTAGATTGCTGTAATAAAAACAGATCTAGAGATGAGGATATGCCTTCTTATTTACTTCTTGCACTAGCACAATGTTATCATACCCACATTTTTACCCTGACGGAATTAATACAAAGCAAAGTGGACAGAAAAGAACAAGTATTGGTTTTACTTTCTTCTCTTACAGGTGGGGCTGAAGGACCCGACCCCTGTTGAGCTGCTGCGTCATAGCTGCACATGTGTGGCTGGATCAGTGTTGTCCAACCACTGAGTTGCTCTCCTGTTCCAGTCAGCACATCACTCCCAGCTCAGCATCCCAGGGGTTCCTCGGTACTCAGCTGTACAGAGCACGGGCGGCAGTGGCACAAACCAAGAACATTTGGCGAGCCTGGGAATAATGTAATTGCAGTTCAAATACTACAACTACACACACATCATGTTACATACACTCATCATCTCGTCATTTCTATGTCTTGCTTAAATTCACAGGGTGTAAAACCAGCCCAGGCAGTAGAGAACATGGCTGTGATGTTCACAGAACCAAAGAAAGGAAGAATGGATGGCAGAGGGAGTAAGGTGAGCGATAGGTATTTATGTGACATTAAGCTATGTACACAGAGTAGCTGATGTGTTGATGTCTATGAATTTTCTTCAAATAGGAGCACACCATGTCTGCCTGTCCAGGTGCCGGAGATCTACAAGGACTTCGCCCCTGTTCCTGCACCAATGATCTGCACCATGGCTATCGCCCGCGACGTGATCCAAGTGACGAGCGAGAAAAGAGCTGTCTTGATGCACGCTCAATAATCCAGGTAAGAAAGTCGAAGAAGGTTGAACCAGTTCATCCGGACGCGTTTACTGGCAAGACACGTTTCATCACGGACGTCTTCAGTCTGAACCGACTGCAGGCATCCCCACCCCTTATAAACGATACAACTGCATAACGACCAGAACCAATGACCAGTTTCATATGCAAATATGGGTGTGACCATTAACTAGATTTTCAGTAGTCACGTGTCCTAGTCACAGAGGATTGGGGAATGTCGCAATCACAGCATTGTAAGGGCTGATCAAAGAAGGTTGACTCATGAACTGACTCGCCCCTCTCTGATCTAGGTGATGCTCACACCCGTATTTGCACATGATGCTGGTTGTTGGTTTCGGTCGTTGTGCGTCTGTCACCATCTCATAAGCCGCGACTGCAACCTTCCCCAATCCTCTGTGACTAGGACACGTGGCCATTGTAACTCTAGTTAATGGTCACACCCATATTTAAAACATTTGAAGCTGGTCGTTGGTTTCGGTCGTTACGCACCTGCATTGTGCTGTGTTGCTTATAAGGGTGGGGATCCCTGCAGGCAATGTGGCTGAAACTTAGTTGAGTGATGACACGTTTCTGTCAGTAAACTTCGTATCCAGATGGACTGATTCAAGCTTCTTAGAGAAAAGAGCTGTTTTTTCATTATTTTGCACTGGCCTGCACACCCCGAGAATATCAAAATGGAAAGTAACGTTTACTTTGAGTAATTTATTAACCAGGTACTTTTTTTTTACTTGAGTAAGTTTCTCAAATGGTAATTTACTTTTACTCGAGTCATTTATTTATGGGAGTAATTGTACTTTTACTTGAGTATGGATTTTCAGTACTCTACCCATCCCCTGCTGACAGGTGGTACAACTATAATAGGAACACCCTATATGCTACTTTTCGGTTTGAATAGGAACAAACTCACGCAAACCCTGTCCTGGTCGGTCATGTGATTCCGAGTAGAAATGGAGTAAAAATGGGTCTTCTGGTGTGACCGTGGCACCTGTGATAATGATTTTAAATTTATATGATACCAGACATGCTGTTAAGGCACAGTGCGCATGGCCTTCCATCGATGAGTTAATCTCTATGTGCTATTGCCTGTAGTACTATTGTCCTTGAGCCGCGTGCAACCCAGTCTCAGATAAAACATTTGCATACAGTTTATTTCCAGTCCTGGAGAATATGCCAATATGCACGGATAAGTAGACTCGCTAGCCCTTGGCTAACGGGTCAGACCCTTTAGTCGATTGGTTAACGTAGTCGCCCGTGGTGCAGGGGACCCGGGTTCGCTTCCTGGCTGCGGCGGTTCCCGGCGGCCCTCCGAATTCGCTGCATTGGTGTCAGAAGTGGGATGGTGAGGTCATCGGAAGCGCGTGCGCCCAGCGGCGTGAGGGAGCTGATATGCTGAAGCATGTGAAGGGGGGGGTAGTGTAACGTGCACGGATAAGTAGACTCATTAGCCTTTGGCTAACGGGTCAGACCCTTTAGTCGATTGGTTAACGTAGCCGCCCGTGGTGCGGGAGACCCGGGTTCGCGTCCCGGCGGCCCTCCGAATTCGCTACATTACTAATACAGGCGGTCCCCGGTTTACAGATGAGTTCCATTTTTGAGTCTGTTTGTAAACCGAATTTGTACGCAAGTCGGAACAGTTACGTACGGTTCACATCTAGCGTCAATTAGTCAAATGTTTGTCTTAGTATACAGTATATACACTCACTGGCCACTTTATTAGGTACACCTTGCTAGTACCGGGTTGGACCCCCTTTTGCCTTCAGAACTGCCTTAATCCTTCGTGGCATAGATTCAACAAGGTACTGGAAACATTCCTCAGAGAGTTTGGTCCATATTGACATGATAGCATCACGCAGTTGCTGCAGATTTGTCGGCTGCACATCCATGATGCGAATCTCCCGGTCCACCACATCCCAAAGGTGCTCTATTGGATTGAGATCTGGTGACTGTGGAGGCCATTTGAGTACAGTGAACTCATTGTCATGTTCAAGAAACCAGTCTGAGATGATTCGAGCTTTATGACATGGCGCGTTATCCTGCTGGAAGTAGCCATCAGAAGATGGGAACACTGTGGTCATAAAGGGATGGACATGGTCAGCAACAATACTCAGGTAGGCTGTGGCGTTGACACGATGCTCAATTGGTACTAAGGGGCCCAAAGTGTGCCAAGAAAATATCCCCCACACCATTACACCACCACCACCAGCAGCCTGAACCGTTGATACAAGGCAGGATGGATCCATGCTTTCATGTTGTTGACGCCAAATTCTGATCCTACCATCCGAATGTCGCAGCAGAAATCGAGACTCATCAGACCAGGCAACGTTTTTCCAATCTTCTATTGTCCAATTTTGGTGAGCCTGTGCGAATTGTAGCCTCAGTTTCCTGTTCTTAGCTGACAGGAGTGGCACCTGGTGTGGTCTTCTGCTGCTGTAGCCCATCTGCCTCAAGGTTCGATGTGTTGTGCGTTCAGAGATGCTCTTCTGCATACCTCGGTTGTAATGAGTGGTTATTTGAGTTACCGTTGCCTTTCTATCAGCTCGAACCAGTCTGGCCATTCTCCTCTGACCTCTGGCATCAACAAGGCATTTTCGCCCACAGAACTGCCGCTCACTGGATATTTTCTCTTTTTCGGACCATTCTCTGTAAACCCTAGAGATGGTTGTGCGTGAAAATCCCAGTAGATCTTCCCCATTCTGATGCTCGGTTTGAACTGCAGCAGATCGTCTTGACCATGTCTACATGCCTAAATGCATTGAGTTGCTGCCATGTGATTGGCTGATTAGACATTTGCGTTAACGAGCAGTTGGACGGGTGTGCCTAATAAAGTGGCCGGTGAGTGTATTTTACCTAAACATTATAAATGTGCAGTAATAATAATAAAGCTAACCACAGTACCGTAGAACTGAGAGAGAGAATGTTTGTATAGGTATAAAAGACATGAAAGAAAAATGTCTTACATTTCAAACTCCCCACCTGCCACCGTCCCCGGAGCAGGTCGTGACCGGCGGAGGCCGGCCATCTGACGCCAGAAACGAGAGCCCGCCTGGGGGTCGCCTCCTCGCCTCACCGGGTAAGTGTAAAAACTTTAAGAGCGCTTCACCTCTCTCAGAATGCTTTATTTCCTCCACTTTCGTGTCAGTCCTGATCGGTTCCCTTTTCTTCGATGCGTCACCATCACCTGCATCGGATTTACGATTTGAAGCCATGATTACGAGGCCCAACACACGGAAAGTTCAGGTCAGAACACAGCACACGGGACGTTTACACGAACCGACTTAAAATGGCGAGGACGGTGTGACGTTCTTCTCCATCCATCCATCAAGACACTTATCCCAACCGGGCTGGCGGGATGCTGGGGCCTAGCCACTGTCATATTTGGGGGAAAAAATGAATAAAAAATAAAACAATATCCTCATAGATGGAGAACCTTGTCGGGTGCCCTCTTTCTTAGTCTGCATTTTGCACTAAGCGAACACAAGCCACTGTATAATGTGGTTGTGTGTTAGTTGTCAGTGCATCTCTTTCTAGAAATGGACGTGAAGTGTGAGACTATTGCCGGTCTTTATTTCATGCCAACGCACAAGTCACCCAGTGTCTCACGTGACATATCTGACACATGACATAAGAGTGTCATTCACGCCTCAAAAGCACTCGTCCACATAACTTTTGTCAGACATCCAGTTGAACTGTGCGCCTATTGTCCATCCTTCCACCCCTCTGTTCACCCCCCTATCCCACCCCAGTCCCCCCCTCCCCATGTCTGCTCAAATCTAGTGTGCAGCCCCGCTGACATTACAGGCCCGACTGAGAAAGAAAGCGAGAGAGAGCGAGAGATGACCAGGTGAACAGAAAGAAAGGAGAAAGGAACGGAGCAAAACATAGAAGGGCGGCACTTTAGCAATAAACACTTAAACAATGACATCTTATTTGCATCTTAACAAAGGTCACACACTCCTCCGTCACACAACCCCAGAGCCATGCACAGCGAGAGGGCGAGCAGTCAGCAACCACCACAATGTTCACCATCACAGTGCAACGCCATTTCCTTCTACTCGGATCCGTGACTCGCCAAAGGATTTCTGCAAAGACCTACTGGCTACTGAGCCAAGATTACTACCCCCCACCCCCCCACCACACACACACCCTCCCACCCCCTGAAAACAACCCCCACCCCCCGCCCACCCGAGCACTGAGAAACTACCCCGGCCACGTCGCCCAGGAGAATGCGTGTGAATCCTAAAACAATGTTCAGCGGCCAAATAGTAACTGGCCCACATCCAGGATGGGGGGCGGGGGGCTTTTTATAAGGCAGCGTTTCCCAGCAGGGGCAGGAAGGAAGGGCCACCGGGCAGATAGTCGGGCTGCCCCGCACGTAAAGGCCAGCAATAATGTGTCCTAAATACTGAATATATAAACAGAATCATTGTTTCACACGTCAGAAGTTAACACAGGACTCTGAGGAGTCCCCCAACACGTCCACACGTATAGTCAGCACTACAGACCGTGCTGCAGAAAGCGTCCAAACAAGACCGACAGTCAGAAATAACAAGAAATATCTTATCGTCTTGTTTAAAGACTCATTTGCGCATCAAGAACTGACAGTAGGATTATTTCTCATGATTTAGGAACATCAATTTCATGTTACGCGACTCGTTTATGGGACGTTTCCAGGTAGCTCATAGACTCAGACACAGAGGAAGACCCAGAACACAATGTAAAGCACTAAAAGGCTAAATCTCTACCGGGGAGCCAGCTGGTAATCGACCCGAATCAATCAATCAAGAACCATAGAGACGAACACCAGGAAGAAATGGTGGAAAGCGATGAACCCACGGAGACGAGCAAAGACAAAATACCAGGGGAACAGGGGTACCAGGGGAGACTCTGTGCTAGGGAGCTACCGAGGGAACGGGGAACAGGTGTGGTACGTACGGGCTTGGATGATGGCAAAACCAGGGGCAGGAACTGAAAACACAAGACGGGTGAGAACTTCAAAATAAAACAGGGAAACAACAGACAAGGGTTAACGGGACGTTACAAGACATGAAACCTTTTAGTGAAGCGACGCTTTAAACTTGAAAGTTCAAAAGCAATTGAAAATAGTCAACTTGTTTAGTAAATGCGTTGTCTGCTGGTTTATTTGAAGACTTTCCAGCACAGTAGTAAGTCATGACATGCTAACGATCAAGCATGGACATAATATTGTCAGTGGTGGGTGGGGGGGGCCCAAAAATCAAATTCTGCTTGGGCCCCATAAAGCCTTGGGCCGGCTCTGCTTTAAAGACAATGTAAGACAGCATTGCTTCCAAAATGTTTTGTATTTCCAGGTAAAACAAGATGTTAGGGCGGGACAAATGTAGAGGGGGGGGGTGTGATTTGATTGGATGGCGCAAAATATCTGATGATATTATTGGGCTGAAGTCACTCACCCGCCTGCGCAACCTTGGTGGTGTAATCACAAATACTTGGCTGTTTTAGAGGAAGGTAAGGTGAATAGATTATAATGGGGAAAAAAATCCTTTCGTGTTGTCTCTAAGTAGTTTTAGTGTCTAATTATTGCAAACTTAAGTTATGTCTCAGAAGACATCGACTTTTCTTATAATCAATGGAATTTAACTTAACTCGTCTTTAAGGTTGACGAGGGATTTTATCTTGTTTCAGGAAATCTTACCGAGTTGAAATATCTCATGACACTCTCAGATTCACTTGGCTTGTTTTGGGGATTTTCTTACGTGCATAAGCTGAATTGTGTTTGCATTTTCACACTGCGGTGTATTCTTGGAGATTACCCAGTTTTCTCTGAAATATGAGAGGACTTTTTGTGGGGTTCAGCATCTAAATTGCATTTTCAGATTAATACAACTTTAATCTCAGTGTAATTTTTCTCAGAGTGGGAAACAGGGGCGATTTGGAGCCAAGCGAGTTTCCACTGAGCTGTGCTACAAACACAAAGCACACTGTTGATGTCTCCAGAACCACCGTGACAGTGGCACCGTTTCAAAAGATAAAAACAAACCCCCATGGTGACAAAGGAAAATGCCTTTGGTTGATGATGTCATGGCGTGGGAAACTGGAACCGGACGAACATCCCTGAACTACAGAACGTTCCAAACGGTTTGATATGGATTGAATGGCACTGAACCGACCTCGCTATGCAAGCCGTGAAGATCCATCCATCCATCCATCCATCCATTCATTATCCAAACCGCTTATCCTGCTCTCAGGGTCGCGGGGATACTGGAGCCTATCCCAGCGTCATTGGGCGGTAGGCGGGGAGACACCCTGGACATGCCGCCAGGCCATCACAGGGCCAACACATACACACATTCACACTGGCTGCTAACACTGTGTGCAGCGCATGGCCTCACCATTACAAACACATTGTTTCAGCAGAAGACCAAATACAAAACATCCTGGATGCACCCACAATCTAAACACTATTACCTGATTGATTTTTGTCATAACAAGACATATTGACACTTGTGATGTCTTGCTGACCCGGGCCATGAGAGGTGCAGAATGCTGGATGGATCCCTGCCTGATCATGACCAAGCTCCACATCCAAGTGCGCCCCCCAAAGCGTCTCAAAAACCCATGAAAAAGCAATTGAACTTGCTAAATTGAAGTCAACCCCAGCACAGAATGAGTGCTATCACTTTGTAGGCACGATGGCACTAGAGTTTGAGGCCATTCTGAGTTCTGACAGTTCCACGGATCAGAAATGGACCTTTCTAACCTCATTGCTACATCAAGCTGCAGTTGACTCTATAGGTTACAGAGCCAGAAAACATCAGGACTGGTTCGACGGGAACTCTGACACATCCCTGCTGGAAACCATGCGTAGGGCACACAGGGCTACTCTCAACTGCCCTGCATCCACCATCTTTTGATATCAGTGGCAAAAAGCATGTAACGAGGTACAAACAAACTTGCACACTCTGGAAAACACATGGTGGATGAACAAAGCTCACGAGATTCAATCATGTGCTGACAGAAATGATATGCATTAATTCTACAACTATAAAGACTATATATGGCCCTAGGAACTGCTCTATCACACCCTTAAAATCAGCGGACGGACTGACAACCCTGAAGGACTAAAAGCGGATCCTGGCAAGGTGGGCTGAACATTTTGACGCCCTACTTAACCAGCACTCACCAACCGACCAATCCATCCTGGAAGAGCTGCCAGTTTGTCCACCCATCCTTGACAACTCACCAACTTTTCAAGAAGTACTTGCAGCCATCAACTCCCTCAAGAACAATAAGTCCCCTGGTAGTGATGGTATCTCATCAGAACTCCTAAAACAAGGGGGATACTTGTGCACCGGAATGATCTGTCAGTACATCCTGCGGGTCTGGGACCAGGAGAGTGTCGCTCAACAATGGAGGGATGCTAAAATTGTCACCCTGTACAAAAACAGGGGTGACAATTCCATATGCGGCAACAGTCATGGTATATACCTGCTAGCTGTTGCAGGCAAGGTCCTAGCAAAGGTCATGCTATGCAGGATGGTGAAGCACTTGACAGAACATCTGCTGCCAGAGTCACGGTGTGGTTTCAGGAAGAACAGCAGCACTGTGGATATGATTTTCACAGTAAGACAGCTACAGGAAAAGTGCCATGAACAACATCAGGACCTTTTCATGGCTTTTGTCAACCTCTCCAAAGCGTTTGACATGGTGAACCGAGAGCTACTTTGGAAAATCCTGAGAAAGTTTGGCTATCTAAGCAAATCTGTGAACATTCTGTTACTGTTCCATGATGGGATGGTGGCACGGGTTGCCATAGGAGGACAGGAATTGGCACTCTTTAATGTATGCACTGGAGTGAGGCAGGGGTGTGTGCTGGCACCAGTACTCTTCAATATTTTCCTCCTATGTGTCACAAAGCTTTTTCATAAAGATCTGGAAGGCAGTAGTGGGATCACAATAAACTTTAGGCTAGATGGAAACCTCTTCAACATTAGAAGGTTCCAGGCAACCACCGAGTTGTCAGCAGTGTGGGTCCTTGAGCTGCGGTATACTGACGACTGCGCTCTTGTAGCCCACACATCAGAAAACCTGCAAACCATCTTTTCCCCAGTTTTGAATGCCTAAAGCAGGCTGGGTCTGTCAGTCAACACCACCAAGACTGAGTTGTTATGCCAATGGAGGTCCAGCCCACCACCCGCTATGCCTGTCTTCACTATAGAGCACCAACCACTCTCACTCGTTCCACCTTTCAAATACCCGGGCAGCATCCTTTCTGAGGGCTGCAACACTGATCGACTCAAACAAGCCTCTGTAGCCTTCGGCAAACTCCGACAGAAGGTCTTCCAAAACAAACACCTCAACCTGCCCTCCAAAATCACCATTTACAAAGCTGTCTGCATCATGAATCTTCTATACAGCCGTGAAGCCTGGGTCACATACAGCTGCCACCTAAGGTTGCTGGAGCAGTTCCACATAAGGTGTCTGCAGTGAATCTTGGGGATCACGCGGCTTTAGCATGTTCCCCATGCCGAGATTCTTGCTAGGACAAACTGCAAGAGCGTAGAAGCCACGGTCACTGAACACCAACTGTGCTGGCTTGGGCATGTCATCAGGATGCCTCAAGAATGCCTGGCACATCAAGTCCTGTATGGACAACTTCATCTGGGCTGCCGGTCCCCAGGTGGTCAGAAGAAGCGATACAAAGACCAGCTAAAAACATCACTGAAAAAGTGTTGTATCAACCCCTTGAGACTGGAGCAAGCTGTCATCAACCATTCCAACTGGCGGGAGATCTGCCACAGAGGTGTAGAACAGCTGGAAGTGAAGAGAAATGTGAAGAAAAAAAACAAAAAAAACCCAACAACAACAGAACAAACTAAGGAGACACACAACCATGCCTGCCCCCACTAACTCAGACTTCATTAAGAATTGGACTCTACAGCCATCAAAGAACACATCGTTAAAGAGGAGGAATGTCATTGTCGGACTCGATGGACTACCAGCAAGTCTGTATGTGTGTGTGTGTATGTATGTGTGTGTTGGTGTGGACGGGGTTGACTGGTGACTTGCTTTCATAGTATGTGCATCATCTACAAATTTACCCACCCGCCTTTCAAAGAAGGCGCTGAGCCATGAAGATGTATTTCATTAAAGTTGTATGGTTTCAGCCCCTGTCATGCTGCAGACATTTTTATTTATTTCCATCAGACCTGCAGAGATGACAGCACATGTATTGCTACACAGTCCTTCATGCAAAGATGAGCGTATGTGTGAGTTTGGGTTGTGCAAATACCAATATTGTAAATGTCAATACATACTCGCACACACACTCAGCTATCACCGTCTGACATGTATATGTAGATGAGTGTGCGCAATTTGCGTTGTACAAACCCCAATTCCAATGAAGTTGGGACGTTGTGTAAAACGGGAGTAAAAACAGAATACAATAATGTGCAAGTCCTTTTCGACCTATAGCCAATTCAGTACACTACAAAGACAAGATATTTAATGGCCCTCTACACTTCTCTCTTTATATTTCACCCTTTGGCCAAATTACACACAGTTATTGAATCGATCCCCACTGCTATGCGAATGATACTCAGCGATATGTGCCTATAAAGGCTGCTGCTCACACTCAAACGACCAATTTAGGGACCTGCCTGGCTGCTGCACAAAATGGGATGTTACCACATTTCCTGCTTTTTACTTTTTAGTTTAATTTCTCCCCAGTTGTGCCTGGCCAATCACCCCGCTCTCTGAGCTGTCCCGCTCACTGCTCCACCCCCTCTGCTGACCCGGGGAGGGCTGCAGACTACCGCACGTCTCCTCCCATACAGGTGGAGTCGCCAGCGGCTTCTTTTCACCTGACAGTGAGGAGTTTTGCCAGGGGGACGTAGCGCGTAGGAGGCTCACGCTACCCCCCCCCCAGTTCTGACTACCCCCCTGGACAGGCATCCTGACCACTACCGGAGGTGCCAGTGCAGTGACCAGGACACATACCCACATCCGGCTTCCCACCCGCAGACACGGCCGATTGTGTCTGTAGGGACGCCCAACCGAACCGGAGGTAACACCGGATTCGAACCAGCAATCCACCTATATGTCAAGTCAAGTCAAGTTTATTTATATATAGCACATTTAAAACAACCACAGTTGAACCAAAGTGCTGCACAAGCTGAAAATGCAATATAAAATAAGTAACACATATGAATATAAAAATACATGTAAAAGTAAAATAGAGGAATTAAAATGTAAACAATAAAACATATATGTAGGCAATGGAATAGGGCGCTATGCTACCCTGACGCTCCAAATGTCCTGCTTTTAAATTCGGATAAAACTGTGACGCTGGTCGTTGGCCCTGCTGGACACAGACACCAAAGTGATCAAATAACGATAACGATCGACAACTCTGTGATTTCACAACGCGTGGCAGCCAGAAGTGTTGGTGTGACGTTTGATCCCAGCCTTTCCTTTGTAGGCACATTAAAGAAATCACCAAGACTGTCCCCTTTTCACTTATGTAACAGCTCAATTTGGTCTTTCCTCTCCACGGCTGATGCAGAGACTCTAACACATGCATTTGTTTCATCCGGACTTGATTACTGAAATGTTCTGTTCTCAGACCTGCCACATTCAGAGGGTTCAGAATGCTGCACCCAGAATCCCAATCAGAGCTAGAACATTTGACCATATCTCACTAATTCCTGCCTCCCTTCATTGGCTCCCTATCCATGTTAGACCAGAATACAGGGTGCTTCTGCGGACTTGTAAAGTCCTAAATGGGCTTTCCCCATCCTACCTGTCTGGTCTCCTTAAGTCGTACAGTCCATCTCCAGCTCCCCACTGTCAAAATACAGGGCTCCTGTGTGCAGCCAGAGTTCAGAAGAGGTCAGCTGGTGGCAGCAGGGCCTTTTCCTATCGGGCCCCAACCTGCCTGCTGCCGTCAGACCACCAGAGTCTGCCGAGTCCTTTAAATCCAAACTTAAACCTCATCTTTGTGCCTTTGCTTACAATTAGTTGCCTTTAAGTCGAGTGCTTCGCAACCTGTACTGCGTGGCGGGTCGGTTTCTGTCTCGGTGAATTTACCAACCACTGTTCTGCCCACCAGATTATAGAGTATAGATTATAGATTATTGGCTATTGCAAACTGTCCTCTTCTCTCACACGTCTTTTCTCTCTCTCTGAATGATGTCTTCTCCTTTCTGAGTGGTGTGATGTGAGTCTCCCTTGTGTGCATGTGCAGTCTGTCCTCCTCCCAGGTCTCCATGGTGATGGTGGTTGCCGCCAGAACACTGTCTGGCATCCTCCCCACATGTTTTATATACGTATCTGATAAGTCCGTATCATTTTGTTATCCTGTTTCAGTGCTATATCCTCCTCTCCCTCCGATGTGACGAATGTTTTTTCTTGTCTCTCTCCTTTGTATGCGAGTCTCCCCTGTGTGCGTGTGTAGTCTATCCTCCTCCCAGGTCGCCATGGTGATGGTGGTCGCGTGGCTCGGGTTCCGGTTACATCTGGACACCGCTTGACATCCTCGTCATATTTTTCATATATTTTATAATCCTATTATAATCCAGTTCTCCTCTTTCAGTGTTATATTGTGTGAATTGTGTGACCACAACACCCATTGCACGTGGTCCATTTTGGGAGAGGGGTCCCTCCTCTGTTGCTCTCCCTGGGGGTTTCCTCCCAATTTTTCTCCCTGCTAAAGGGGTTTTTGTCTAGGGAGCTGCTCCTTATCCGATGCGAGGGTCTAAGGACAGGATGTTGTGTTGCTGTAAGGCCCCTTGAGGCAAATTTGTAATTTGTGATATTGGGCTGCACAAATAAAAGTGGCTTAACTTGACTTAACCGTGCTACTCTCTAAAAAGACTGAAGCCGCGTAATGAGCAAGAGGGACTCACGGGGGATTACGAGAGGAAGCACGATAAAGGCCTTCAAAACGTGGTTGGCTTTTGGCGCTCCGGCTGGACCGGGCCAGCGGGGCCGATGTGACTGGGCGATCACGTTGAGAGCGGCTGAGTGAACGAGTTACACGATTGGGACCGCTGAATCGGGTGACCGACGACGTCGCCGAAGTCGCACACTTGGTCGCCCGCCCAGCGAGGGTGCTGGTAGGCACGCAGACGGGGGGGTTCCCCCCGTGGGCCGTGGCTCCTTCAGAATGAACGGGCGCAGTGTTTCCAGATCGTTCCACATGTCACGCGTGGATGCTGCCGAAACACCAAGAAGGGGATACGGCGCTGCTCCTTCCGTAAGGGCCCATTATGGGGCGGAGGAGGAGGAGGAGGAGAGAACCCGAATAACAGCCACTCTGACAAAACACCCAACACGAGTGAGTTGGGGAAATGAGAGACATCTGCAGATGAGGAGGGGGAGTTAACAGCTAATCAGGTATAATTACAATCGCTCGAAGTCCTCTTTCAAGTCGAGCATCTCAAGTCAGGAGTGGGAAGTATCGTTCTTGCAAACTGCAGTTACAACCCTTACTGTTACTCCAACGTAGCTCCACCGTGTCACGTGATGGGCTTCTTCACTCCACTTTAACAGCAGGTATCACTGGCACCGCCGCAGGACATGGCGGATGAACGTTTAACATCCAGGAGCTCACACTACAGACACCACCGCTGACTGGCCCTCCCGCACACCGGCCACAGCTTCCAACACCGTCCACACACCATCCACACATGTACCAGTTGTTTTTCCACATCTTTCCCCCTTTTACTCCCCAATTGTATTCGGCCAATTACTCCACTCTTCCGAGCCGCTGCTCCACCCCCTCTGCCGGTCCGGGGAGGGCTGTAGACTACCACATGCCTCCTCCCATACATGAGGAGTCACCAGCCGCTTCTTTTCACCTGACAGTGAGGAGTTTCACCAGGGGGACGTAGCGCGTGGGAGGATCACGCTATCCCCCCCCCAGTTCCCCCTCCTCCCTGAACAGGCGCCCCGACCCAGAGGAGGCGCTAGTGCAGTGACCAGGACACATACCCACATCCGGCTTCCCACCCGCAGACGCGGCCAATTGGGTCTGTAGGGATGCCCGACCAAGCCGCAGGTAACACGGGGATTCGAACCGGCGATCCCCGTGTCGGTAGGCAACGGAATACCCGGACTCCCCCCAGCCATATAGGAGGTTTTGACCCTAGGCTGGTTTGCAAATTTTCTGTTTAATGGAGGCACCGAGCCAAAAGGGGTGTGTGTTAAAGATGTGATTGGGCCAGCTCAGTGTCAATGAAGAACCCCCCCTCCACACACACACACACAATGGGCCGAGCTCCCTAAACAACAACAACAACAAAGCTGCAGCTCGTCTGGTGTTCAACCGCCCTAAGTTCTCCCACACAACTCCCCTTCTCATGTCCCTCCACTGGCTCCCAGGAGCTGCTCCCATCCAGTTTAAGACTCTGGTGCTAGCCTACAGGGCAGTGAAAGGAGCAGCTCCTTCCTATCTCCAGGCCATGGTCAAGCCCTACACCCCCGCTCGACCACTTGGCTCTGCTGCCTCGGGACACCTGGTTGCCCCATCGCTCAGAGGCCCCTGCTGCCGATCGACCCGGTCCCGGTTCTGTTCTGTCCCGGTCCCACAGTGGTGGAATGAACTCCCCACTGATGGCAGGACAGCCGAGTCGCTGCCCAGCTTTCACCGCAGGTTGAAAACTCACCTCTTTAATAACTACGACCCTGTTACTTGCTCTTAGCACTTATTGTATTCACTCATTTAAAAAACAAAAATCTCTTTCTTGCGCTTTCACTTTAGCACTGGTTTTGCTCTTAGATGCTTGTTTAGATGCACTTCTGACCTCTGATGACTAGAAGTTCTCCTGATTTCCTACGTTAGATGATGCACTTATTGTAAGTCGCTTTGGATAAAAGCATCGGCTAAATGACTGTAATGTCATGTAATGTAACAACAACAACAACAACAAACAGTTGTGTTGGCCCAAAAGTGTCAATGAAGAAGAAAAAAAACCACAATGGGCCGAGCTACCTAAAACAATTTAAAAAAAACAACACAAAAACCCAAAACAGAACAGTTGTGTTGGCCCAAAAGGGACGTTGGTCCCACCGAGAAAGTGCCAGATGGTCAGTCCAGCTCTATGTGTGTGCGTGTGTGTGTGTGCGCGTGTGTGTGTGTGTGTGTGTGTGTGTGTGTGTGTGTGTGTGTGTGTGTGTGTGTGTGTGTGTGTGTGTGTGTGTGTGCAGGTAAGGAATAACAACAGCATGTGGATTGGTCTTCGTCACCTGTGTACAGGGATTTGGACGCTGAGTAAAATCCTCCGTCGTAGATCCTGCAGTGATGCTGCGCCGAGTCCAGTCCACGACCACACAAACCAAACGCTTGACAAATCCACCCCCCCCCCGCTCATTACGTGTACTTTTATTCCGTGCCGCGTTAAGGAGCAAGGCAGCGCTTCTCTAGAAAGTCACCGCGGCGGGGGACAAATTACTCACGGCTCTCCGGAGCTGCAGCTGATTTTTGTGGCTCAGCAGAAATGTAAATTGGAGGGAGATGTTTCCAGCACCGCTAAGTGGTCCTCCGCCTAAACCCGGCTGGTGAGCCCGCAGACGCACACACAGGCGGCGTTCAGGGGGAAGCGGTGGAGTCCTACACGGACAAGAGTTTGGGAAGAAGAAGAAGAAGAAAGCCACTTTATTTTGTCCTTGTACAGTTACAGTGAGCGTGTCCTCTGCATGTGACCCGTCCTGTTGTGTAGGAGCAGTGGGCAGCTGCAGCGCCCGCGGACCAACCCCAGTTCTTCTTTCCACTGCCTTGCTCAGGGGCACAGGCAGGAGTATTAACCCTAACATGCATGTCTTTTTTCTTTTTTTTTGTTTTGTTTTTTATTTGTTTTGTTTTTATGAAAACATGTTTATTGGTATTTCACACAATAAACCCCTCACCTCCCCCCGACCCCCTCCTGACATTCCCAGATACTCAAGGAGAAATACAGATGAAAGAAATAATGAAATTGCATACAACTGAATTGAAGACAAAGAAAAAGTTCATGAAAAAGAAATAATAACAGCATGGTTCACCTATACACAAAGAATCTCTGGGTTTACAGTCTATACTAGTTGGTTCACAGTCTATACTAGTTGGTTCACAGTTGATACTAGTTGGTTCACAGTTTATACTAGTTGGTTCACAGTCCATACTAGTTGGTTCACAGTTGATACTAGTTGGTTCACAGTCGATACTAGTTGGTTCACAGTCCATACTAGTTGGTTCACAGTTTATACTAGTTGGTTCACAGTCCATACTAGTTGGTTCACAGTCTATACTAGTTGGTTCACAGTTGATACTAGTTGGTTCACAGTCCATACTAGTTGGTTCACAGTCGATACTAGTTGGTTCACAGTCCATACTAGTTGGTTCACAGTATATACTAGTTGGTTCACAGTTGATACTAGTTGGTTTACAGTCCACACTAGTTGGTTCACAGTCTATACTAGTTGGTTTACAGTCCACACTAGTTGGTTCACAGTCTATACTAGTTGGTTCACAGTTGATACTAGTTGGTTCACAGTCCATACTAGTTGGTTCACAGTCGATACTAGTTGGTTCACAGTCCATACTAGTTGGTTCACAGTATATACTAGTTGGTTCACAGTTGATACTAGTTGGTTTACAGTCCACACTAGTTGGTTCACAGTCTATACTAGTTGGTTTACAGTCCACACTAGTTGGTTCACAGTCTATACTAGTTGGTTCACAGTTGATACTAGTTGGTTCACAGTCCATACTAGTTGGTTCACAGTTGATACTAGTTGGTTTACAGTCCACACTAGTTGGTTCACAGTCTATACTAGTTGGTTTACAGTCCACACTAGTTGGTTCACAGTCTATACTAGTTGGTTCACAGTTGATACTAGTTGGTTCACAGTCCATACTAGTTGGTTCACAGTCTATACTAGTTGGTTCACAGTCTATACTAGTTGGTTCACAGTCTATACTAGTTGGTTCACAGTCTATACTAGTTGGTTTACAGTCCATACTAGTTGGTTCACAGTCTATACTAGTTGGTTCACAGTCTATACTAGTTGGTTTACAGTCTATAGTAGTTGGTTCACAGTCTATACTAGTTGGTTTACAGTCTATACTAGTTGGTTCACAGTCTATACTAGTTGGTTTACAGTCTATAGTAGTTGGGCCGATCCTGACTCGAGTCAAGAGGCCTCCCAGTCTGTTATACTGGTTAACATGTCAAAGAAAGTCAGAAAAGGCATCCAGACTTTCTTGAACTTGGCCCTGAGTCGGTCAGTCACAAGTAATGACTCCTCAGCAACCGCACATCATTCTTTCATATGAGTGAGCCCTCGTCTGGATAGGTCTGGACTTCTAGAAGTCCTAGGGTGACATTTTTTTGTCCTGCCCACTACAACAGCAAAATATGATTGGCTGATTCACTTGTCACTTTCTAAATAAACACACAGGCACGGGACTTCTAGCAGTCCTAACCAATGAGGGAGCCAGCCAGCTAACCCTTTCTCTGCCAAGAGACAACAACAACAAAACCTGATTGGATAACTCGGTTTTCATGGTTTCAGGGCAGCACCCCTTTCATTACTGAAGCAAACTTGATAGAAACTAGGGCTAAAATAAGAATTAGAAGAGAGAATTATTATTACATGAAATATTTTAAATATAGCATTTAAAATGCAGATATGTTGGGCCTTCTCTGAAGTCCTAGAAGTCTCTAAGGGTTCCCCTCTGGTTTCTGTTACCCCTTAAGGTAAATGTTGGTGGGAGGAAATCGGAGCGCCCGGAGAAAACCCACGCAGACACGGGGAGAACATGCAAGCTCCAAACAGAAAGGACCTGGGCAAGCCTGGGGTTCGAACCCAGGACCTTCCTGCTGTGAGGTAACAGTGCTAACCGCTGGGCCACCGTGCTGGCAAGTCTGGCCGATGTTAGTCCGTTTTCTGACACGGCCATCGTTAGTCGGAGTTGATTTGGCACGGCCATGAACCCTAGCAGCGGCATGCACCGCTGACATTGACACATCCCAGTTCTCATGAGCTTCTGTGATATCGGTTTAATAATGATTGGCAAGAGCTACATACAGCTATTAAATCATCTGTGGTTTTAACGAGTCCGGTGAGCTCCTCCAGAGCAGGCTTCACCTCTAGGGCACCGATGATCAAGTTATGTTTGTCTTTATCAGTAGAAGTTGTGTCACATTGACATACGTGTTTTATTGTTTTATGTTTTGCTTTCTTTTGCAGAGATGTAGCCATTTTCATACCAGGGCTCGCCTCCCCACGTGCAAATGTTCCACAAAAACATGCATGAGCTAGCAGTTAGCTTAGCCTGCCCCGCTTCCGCGTCCTGTCGGACCGCCCTCGGTGTTTAATCTTCGGCGCAGCTCCAGGCAGGGGCCGTGGTCCCTGGGCCCACCGGACGAGCAGACCAGGCAGCCGATCCAGCGCCAGCTCTCCCAGCCATCAAACCAAGACAAGACTTAAACGCAGACGTGGACAAAGACACTGCATGGACGGTACTGGGCGAGGCCGCCGCAAACGGGAATTCGCGCCGCCATCTTCCCCTCGCACCATTGGCTCCTCAGCCAAGCACACACACCAAATGTCTGAGCCTGCGCTTCCTCTAGTACTGAGCAGGATTATTGATGCACTAACACGTCATCAGTAGGGTAAAACTAACCTGTCTCCTGGCGCAGTGTTCGAACTATACCGTGGCCTTCGGGGGAGCCCACTTTTTGTATTTTTTTTCACCGACGGGGGGGATTGGGGGGGGCTTGCGCTTGCCTCCAAGGGAGGACTTACAATGACTTACAAAGACACAACAGCTGCAAGTGTATGGCCTACTTGCTTTATGCCAGCACATTGTATAGGCTATATAAATATATACTCTTATACTCCTCTATATAAAACAGGATATAAACAAAGCACATCAGGCTGCCTACAACCGAGTACATCAGAAACGGTTAAAGTTACCCATCACAGGCTGCAGAAGAACACCATAATTCCTCCGTTCAGTTAGGATGTCGAGGGTCGCGTAGACCTATAACAGCCCAGCCACAACACATTGGGAATACCATGCCTTACCTTAAGACAGAATCCACCACAGAGGCCTGGAGTCAGCCGCCTCTGATGTTCGTCCAGAAATCCATGATGTGGACGGGCGATGACCTGCCTTAATCCAAGATGTGATAAAGGGCATTGGGTCGAAACTCTCCAACGGGGGTCCATTAATATCCAGAAAAAGGAGCGATGAGAGGCTGTTTTCACGCAACCTTATTGCGGGTCTTGCTGTCAGTATCACTGACAGCAGGAAATCCCCTCTCACACTCAGCTGAAGCAGGGAGGTATGTTCTACTGGCTGCACAAAGCTTTTCCAGCGTTTCACATGGTGCTCTGTCTTGTAACTTCCGGTCGCGGAACTCCTCAACCGCCTCTCTGGCCGGTGCTCCAAACATTTTAGCAAGTGCCCGTACTTCGTTTTCTCCATGCAGAATCAACGCATTCCGATCCTGTGGCCAAAGGTTCTTGTCCAGGGGTTTCAGCATCTGTAGGAGGTCTGATTCTGGCATTCGCCTTGTGAGATTGTCGATCACAGATCGATGAAACTGATTTCGGTTAATCTTGCCCGTGCCCTTAAACTAGCTGAACATCTTTAAACAGCCCCAGGGACGTAGGCCGCTCGGCCTTCTGTGTGGATTTACCTCCACTCGCTTTCATTGCTTTCAGTATATCAGCAGACTGCAGAACGTGGTGACTGGCATCCACTAGAGTGATGTGTCTCTTTGCTGACATTTCAGTGACAGGTGCTGTAGCTCACGGAGTATGTCTTTCATGCAAGCCAGAGGAAGTAAAAACCCAGAGTTTGTGAGGTGTTTGTATAGCACCGGGAATTTCTTCCTCTCCGTGTCATTGTGAGATGCATCCTCGCTTGCAGTTTTGAAGTGGCGCGCTAAAGCGGGGTAGTTGTTCCAGACTGCCTTTACAGTATTGAAACTACTCGCCACCCATCTGATGGTGAATATCCGTCCAATTCTCAAAATCTGCATATTTAAATTTGCAGCTGCTTCCTCGAGCAATCTCACATTCTCTGCAGACTGGTGGTAAAAACAACACAGCTTGGCAACGGAAAACTCGAAATGACTACATCCAGCAACCACTTTCAGAGAATCATGGGCAGCCGATTCAAGGCGGCGGGCCAAGCAATGGTATGGACTGGATGTTTGGAAGGTCACGCTTAAGCCTTGCAATGACTGCAGCGGTTTTGCCTGTGAGAACTGAAGCCCCATCTGTGGCGATGCTGATGAGGTGTTTCCCCAAAAACTCATCATCTAAGCCCGCTGTGCGAAAGCCACCGTCTCAAACTGCTGTAAATGGATCCTGCATCTGTGCCCTGTGTCAGCTCTACAATGTCTACAAAAAACATTTTCCAAATCTCCTTTGCCCCTCACATCACATCTCACGTATACGGTGAGACAGGCACCACCGTGCGCTGGGCTTTCATCAGTGGTGATGCTGATTTTTGAATTAAGCTCTCGAATGTTCGCAGCAAACTTCTTCCGCATTTGCTGTGCAGTGTGACCTATAATCTCAGCGCAGGAGTGGTCTGGTTTATGCGCAGTTCCCACCTTTGCGCCATTAAGCTCCTGAAGCTTCACGAAAGGGGTGAGCTTTCTGTGAGACAGCCTTTCCTTAGCCACCATATAGGCGGACCTGAATGATGCTGCGGTCTCCTCCATTAACTCGGAATTCACCTCAATGGCTTTATTTGGCAGAATCGCGTTCTGCTTAGTCAGTGCCACTTCAACGGCCCTCTTGTGTGCAATGCTGCCCCTGCCTTTGTATATCTTTCTTCACAACTGGTTCCGAGCAGTGCTGCTCACTTCCCCGTTACTCCGCTCCTCAGACAAGTGCGTGCCAGGTACCTTCTCAGACAGGAGAAGGGTTTCTGCGTGCCTGCAAGCGGTGCACCCCAGCCATGCATACCGGCTCTTCCAGTCTCTCCATTGCTGGCTGTTCCAGTCTGACGGCAGAGAAGAGCAAGAGGGGTTCGGATCGTGACCGGCCGCGGCCTCTTCCTCCGACGAGCTGTTACCTCCACCATCTTCAGCCAGAGAGGACTTTCCTTCAGCTTCTTCCTGCTGCGCTGGCACCCCGGCGGGCGGTGCAGCAGGTGACTCGGTCATGCTAACATCACCAGAGCACGACTTCTTAGTGAAACCAAAGTCCAGTAAGCTGCCTTCTTCTCTTGGTGACATGGCTATTGATGCTAACTGCAGAAAGGAAATGCTAAGGACCGAAAGCGAGCAGATCAGTGGGGCTCAGCCTCCAACGTTTGTATTTCTTCTACGAATCTTTGAGTGAACGCGTAAACACGAGCGGAGTTTGAGTTGCGCCGCAGCGCCGCCACGCCGCGATGGTCACGACGAGAATTGCATGTGTCGTTATCTTCATTGAAGTGAATCGGCGTTAACTCGCCGTCATGCATGAACGAATGACACATTCGCAATTTTACACATAATAATCCACGATGATGACGACACACAAAACTGAAATTGCATGCCAAAATAACACATTGCCAATATTTTTAGAGACCCCCCCCAAATTTCAGAAATCACGTTTTCAGGGGAGCCCATGTCTTATGAAGGGGAGTTTAGCTGTTGTCAGAAGCAATTCATACCCACTGAAGCAACAACAATTATTTGTTGGTTTACTCGTGATGGGACCAAACGCGTCACGACAGCCACCAAGTCCTCCCATGCAGCCCGAACGCCGCAACTCCATCTCTCTTTTTTTGGGGTTCTGAGTTTTTTCCATTTGAATAAAAATTTTACATGCATCGGTTGAATGGTTTTATGGCCCTTTTTTTTGGGTGCTGTCGACAGCGTCTAAACCCGATTATATAATCTCAGAATATATGCGAGTGTCATCAGGAAAACAGCATTTCTGTCCCGTTGCTTCCAGAAGGAGTCAGAGCAGACACGCTGGAAGCAGCAACGCGGTCCAGTTCTAGACACCAGATATCCTCCAGTAGTTCAACCCCTGTTATTGCAAACGGGATCAGTGTCAAACTTCAACATTACAGCACTTGGCCGGTCCAGACACTTGAAACCGGCCAAGTCAGTTACTTAAAAAAAAAAGTCTTGCAAAGACCAAAACTGGGTCAAGTCAAGACGTCTAACAGGATTCCAGATGTGTGTGTGTGTGTGTGTGTTTTGGGGGGGGGTGGGTTGCCTCAGGTTATCTCCTTACAGGCATGACTTGACCCTGCAGCATGTCCGCTGAATCAAAACCACATGTGGCCCGGAGCAGAGCGAGCACGCCCTGCGCCAGATGTGGCGCGGGCTCAGGTGTCAATCACTTTCCAGTCCATTTGCCTGTCCGAGCCACTCACTAACACGCGTCCGGCCAAATCCCACCTCGGGTCACTTTGTCTCGGCGTTTAACCTGCAGTGGGCCTGAGACCAGGACGCGCATCCGCACCGGGGATTTTGACCGCGTGTGGCATTTGTCACGTGTTTGGGGGGGAGGGGGGGGGCCAGGGAAGACCTGGGGACGCTTGGCTGCCAACATTATAGCGTGAACTCAAGGAGACCCCCATAACATCCTGCTCGGCCGAAGAAATGAGAGAAGTTCGAAGTTTCTTTATAGTGTTAAAAAATGATCATTTTTGTTAGTGGGGAGAGGGGGTGATGGAGACCAGAGCTCCTCTTGGGTTTTGCTTTGTTCAGTCCTCTGCAACAAGCAGGTATTTTCTCCCGAGTCTCGCAACGCTCATTCCAAGATGCTGCTGGCCCCCGTTTCTCGGCCCGGTACCAGGAAACAGGCCGTTTCGGCGGAGTGGGGGTTGTTTCATGATGGCAGGCCTGATGGACAAGCCATCTTTAAATGACGAGAAACCCGGTTTAACACGAGGCCTGTCGTGACACAAGTGCACCTGCGTCGCAACGAGCAGTACTATCTGCATTGTGCGAGCCATATCTCGACATAAGCGTTAGGAGCCCTGCAACGAGATAAAGGCCCTGAATAAGCTTGCCTGTATTTTTTACAGTGTGTGACGTCGTAGCGGCGGAACACGGCGGTATCGTGTAGTTCGACCTGGCCCGGTGAATAAGGTGACTCGACCTGGGAGCGGTTCCGCTTCTCAGTTGCACAAAGCGACTCGTAAAAAGGTCAGGAGCTGCAAGTTCCTCACCCAGGGGTCATTTCTGACGGAAGCCGAGAGAGCGAGCGATACTGCAGATCTGGAGTGACCTGTACCGGACTCGACTTTTGGGGACCGGTCAACTGATCCTCGGGGGGGGGGGGTATCCAGACGCGCTGCGTAAACGACACGGTGCCCGTGACGCATTGATGGCAGAGGAGGGAAGGGTGCTGGATATCCCCATCTAGAGGTAAGCATGAGGAGGGTCGTCCTCGGTTAAAGGTGCAACCCGCAATGGATGCGCACGCAATCCCTGTTATGAGGAGGAGGCGCTGCTGCAGCAGCGACCAGGACACATATACCCACATGCGGCTCCCCACCCGCAGACACAGCCAATTGTGTCTGTAGGGACGCTCCACCAAGCCGGAGGTAACACGGGGATTCGAACCGTCGGTCCCCGTGTTGGTAGGCAGCGGAATAGACCGCTACGCCATAGTCCCGTTTGTCCTGGCAGAGCTCCCCTTACCGTTACCTTTACCTTTAACAGTAAAGCAGGTCCAGCCAAAGGTGTCAGTCAGCTCGTGTCAGTACAGACAGTTTGTTGTGTGAGTACAGACAGTATGCTGTGTGAGTACAGACAGTATGTTGTGTGAGTACAGACAGTATGCTGTGTGAGTATAGATAGTATGCTGTGTGAGTACAGACAGTATGTTGTGTGAGTACAGACAGTATGTTGTGTCAGTACAGACAGTATGTTGTGTGAGTACAGACAGTTTGCTGTGTGAGTACAGACAGTATGTTGTGTGAGTACAGACAGTATGCTGTGTGAGTACAGACAGTATGTTGTGTGAGTACAGACAGTATGCTGTGTGAGTACAGACAGTATGTTGTGTGAGTACAGACAGTATGTTGTGTGAGTACAGACAGTATGCTGTGTGAGTACAGACAGTATGTTGTGTGAGTACAGACAGTATGCTGTGTGAGTACAGACAGTATGTTGTGTGAGTACAGACAGTATGCTGTGTCAGTACAGACAGTTTTCTGTGTCAGTACAGACAGTATGCTGTGTGAGTACAGACAGTATGTTGTGTGAGTACAGACAGTTTGCTGTGTCAGTACAGACAGTATGCTGTGTGAGTATAGATAGTATGCTGTGTGAGTACAGACAGTATGCTGTGTGAGTACAGACAGTATGTTGTGTGAGTACAGACAGTATGCTGTGTGAGTACAGACAGTATGTTGTGTGAGTACAGACAGTTTGCTGTGTGAGTACAGACAGTATGCTGTGTGAGTACAGACAGTATGCTGTGTGAGTACAGACAGTATGTTGTGTGAGTACAGACAGTATTCTGTGTCAGTACAGACAGTTTGCTGTGTCAGTACAGACAGTATGCTGTGTGAGTACAGACAGTATGCTGTGTGAGTACAGACAGTATGTTGTGTGAGTACAGACAGTATGCTGTGTGAGTACAGACAGTTTGCTGTGTGAGTACAGACAGTATGCTGTGTGAGTACAGACAGTTTGCTGTGTGAGTACAGACAGTATGCTGTGTGAGTACAGACAGTATGTTGTGTGAGTACAGACAGTATGCTGTGTGAGTACAGACAGTTTGCTGTGTGAGTACAGACAGTATGCTGTGTGAGTACAGACAGTATGCTGTGTGAGTACAGACAGTATGTTGTGTGAGTACAGACAGTGTGCTGTGTGAGTACAGACGGCAGGTCCGTCGGTTTCATATCGTGGAACTAAATCAGATGAGTGAAATCTTGCAAACAGCGCCGCTGAAACCGAGTGCCGAGTCAAAACAGTCGATTCTAGAAATCCAGCTGGCGCCTGTCGGCTGGGAACCATCCTGTCAGTGTTCCCCAAACCTGGGAATGTATGGACTAGTTTTCTGTCATGGAAAACACCTGGAAAACGATCAAATTCCTCAGATGTGCTGGAGCAGTACTGAGGTCATGGCAGACTGTCGGGTCAGGTTATCCAACATGTTGTTTTCACTGGTTGGGACTTCAGATTCTCATCATGGGTGTTAGCGGACCCGGGAGCCTATCCCAGCAGTCCTGGGTGGCAGGCGGGGAGACACCCTGCACAGGCCGCCAGGCCATCACACAAGGCCCAAACCCCCCCTAGGGACAGTTTAGTACAGTCGATCCACCTGACCTACATGTCTTTGGACTGTGGGGGGAAACCGGAGCCCCCGGAGGAAACCCACGCAGACACGGGGAGAACATGCAAACTCCACACAGAGGACGACCCGGGCTGACCCCCAAGGCTGGACTACCCCGGGGCTCGAACCCAGGGCCTTGTTGCTGTGAGGCGACCGCGCTAACCACTGCGCCACCGTGCCGCGCGTCTTTGGACCCACTTCACTCAAAAATGTCGGCACAAGCTTATCTCGTTCAATGCCGTTCGCCCCCCGCCGCCTCCCCCTCTCCCACCGATCCCGGTCGTTCCCTGAGAAGAGGATAAGCGGTTTGGATAATGGATGGACGTTTTTAGCGGAAGCGCCACATCAGTGTGTTGAGTCACATCGTCCACATGTGGAGCTCTAATCCAGAACAGCGCCTGGCATGGACATCCACACAGGCGTCCTGGAAAACATCCTGGCGGTTTCTTCAGGAGACAGGGAACCCTGGCTGTACCGCGCCGGGGAGGAATTTCAACAACCAAAACTGGCAAGTAAAACAGGTAGTCATGAGTTCTACTGAATCAGGTAGTCATGAGTTCTACTGAGTCAGGTAGTCATGAGTTCTACTGAGTCAGGTAGTCACGAGTTCTACTGAGTCAGGTAGTCATGAGTTCTACCGAGTTTGATTCGATGATAAACTGTAAATGATTTATAGTCAAGAAGAAAGCAGTGGATGGTTCCTCTCGCAGGCCAGCACGAATCCCAACATGATCCCTAAGCAGGATTCATACACTGTCTAGCGGCACCTTCAGCTAATATGAATCATCCTGCTAATGAGGTCTGCTGTTGCAATGTAGCCCTCACCTCCTTATACACCTTTTATCGTCATCATGTCTACTGCGCGCCTCCTTCTATCTGGGCTTGATACTTGATGTTCTCCTGCTGGTGATAGATGTATCTGAGGTGTGCCACTGAATATCTGCTCTGTACTTGGATCCTCCTGTTCAACGCCGCTTCATGATCTCCGACACACTTCCACGATACGTAGTCCACATGACACGTCATGTGTCTAGCCGTGAAAGGATTACTATGTTATGTGTACTACTACTATTACTTCATACAGTACTACTATGATATGAATAGTGTTAGTATGATATGTGTAGCATTGGTGTGATATGTGTAGCATTAGTATGCTATGTGTAGTATTGGTATGATATGAGTAGTATTACTATGATATGAGTAGTACTACTATGATATGAGTAGTATTAGTATGATATGAGCAGTATTAGTGTGATATGAGTAGTATTAGTATATGTGTAGAATTAGTATGATATGTGTAGTATTAGTGTGATATGTGTAGTATTAGTATGATATGAGTAGTATTAGTATGATATGAGTAGTATTACTATGATATGAGTAGTATTGGTATGATATGAGTAGTATTAGTGTGATATGAGTATTATTAGTGTGATATGAGTAGTATTAGTATATGTGTAGAATTAGTATGATATGTGTAGCATTAGTGTGATATGTGTAGCATTAGTGTGATATGTGTAGTATTAGTATGATATGAGTAGTATTGCTATGATATGAGTAGTATTACTATGATATGAGTAGAAATAGTGTGATATGAGTACTATTAGTATGATTTGAGTAGTATTAGTATGATATGAGTAGTATTAGTGTGATATGAGTAGTATTAGTATGATATGAGTAGTATTAGTGTGATATGAGTAGTATTAGTATGATATGTGTAGTATTAGTATGTAGTGTCAGTATGATTAGCGCTCTGTGATGCCAGTCAGTAACACCTGAGTATCTGTTACTTGCTGACTGTCTTGTTAACGGCTCGGGGTGAGAGTATCTTGTAAACGAGTACATGTAAAATGTAAATATTAATCAGCTGGTACATGAAATGTACAACACCACTTGTTTGAAACTACACTTTGTTGTGCGTAAACTGTGTGCAGGCGTGTGCAGTAGATCCTGATCCTGATTCTGATCCCGATCCTGGTCCTGATTCTGAGTCTGATCCTGATCCTGATTAAGCTTTTGCAGTTCAACGTGGAACTTGGTGTGTCATCAGGACAGAGGAAGGAAGACAAGGAGACTCGGTGGTGGGATGAGGAAGTACAGCAAAGTATACAGAGGAAGAGGTTGGCGAAGAAGAAGTGGGATAGTCAGAGAGATGAAGAAAGTAGACAGGAGTACAAGGAGATGCAGCGTAAAGCAAAGAGAGAGGTGGTGAAGGCAAAGGAAAAGGCATATGGTGAGTTTTATGAGAGGTTGGACACTAAGGAAGGAGAAAAGGACTTGTACCGATTGGCTAGACAGAGGGACCAAGCTGGGAAGGATGTGCAGCAGGTTAGGGTGATCAAGGATAGAGATGGAAATGTGCTGACAAGCGAGGAGAGTGTGCTAAGAAGGTGGGAGGAATACTTTGAGGGGCTGATGAATGAAGAAAATGAGAGAGAGAGAAGGTTGGATGATGTAGGGATAGTGAATCAGGAAGTTCAGCGGATTAGCAAGGAGGAAGTGAGGGCAGCTATGAAGAGGATGAAGAGTGGAAAGGCAGTTGGTCCTGATGACATACCTGTGGAGGCATGGAGATGTTTAGGAGAGGAGGCAGTGGAGTTTTTAACTAGATTGTTTAACACAATCCTGGAAAGTGAGAGGATGCCTGAGGAGTGGAGAAGAAGCATACTGGTACCGATTTTCAAGAACAAGGGCGATGTGCAGAACTGTAACAACTACAGAGGTATAAAGTTGATCAGCCACAGCATGAAGATATGGGAAAGAGTAATAGAAGCTAGGTTAAGAGGAGGAGAGGTGATGATCAGCAGCAGCAGTATGGTTTCATGCCATGAAAGAGCACCACAGATGTGATGTTTGCTTTGAGAATGTTGATGGAGAAGTATAGAGAAGGCCAGAAGGAGGTACATGGTGTCTTTGTGGATTTAGAGAAAGCTTATGACAGAGTGCCGAGAGAGGAGGTGTGGTATTGTATGAGGAAGTCAGGAGTGGCAGAGAAGTATGTAGGAGTGGTGCAGGATACGTATGAGGGAAGTGTGACAATGGTGAGGTGTGTGGTTGGAATGACAGATGGGTTCAAGGTGGAGGTGGGATTACATCAAGGATCGGCTCTGAGCCCTTTCTTGTTTGCAATGGTGATGGACAGGTTGACGGACAAGATCAGGCAGGAGTCTCCATGGACGATGATGTTTGCGGATGACATTGTGATCTGTAGTGAGAGTAGGGTGCAGGTGGAGGAGAGCCTGGAGAGGTGGAGGTAT
>JAJHIY020001349.1:0-22500 GCA_022114975.2 Lampris megalopsis | reverse complement strand
TTATTAATATATTGTGACGACCACGGATGACTAGACTCGCTAGCCCTTGGCTAACGGGACGAACCCTTTAGTCGACTGTTTAGCGTAGTCGCCCGTGGTGCGGGAGACCCGGGTTCGCGTCCCGGCTGCGGCGGTTCCAGGCTGCCCCCCCGAATTCGCTACGATGTTATTACTAATAATTAATTACTCCTGTATACAGTAGATATTAGCTCTCTCGGGTCCCTCCATGGCTGCTGCAGGGTGTCCGGAGCAGACTGGGCTCTTCCACAGGTAACTGGTACCTACAGCTCGATGCCTTCAGCTCATCACGACATCCTCCAGCTTCTGCCATTCTCAGATGGGGTCTATCTAATGCCCCTTTTCCACTGCAGATAGCGTCCCCTCACGGCGAAGCCCTGCTGGTCCTGTGTGGGCGTGTTGACTAGTTTTTGCTCCCTTGTCTACCAGCGCCCCCCCACACCAGTGTTTTATTTTTTTTTAAAAATCGACCAGACCAACTCTAAATGTTGCTTCACATGAACAATATTACTGTAACTCAGAGATTCTCTGACAACAACATTTTTTTACATAGATAACCAACCGTGGTACACGATTAATAAGACTCGCTTTGGCGTTTCCTGGTTATAGACAGAGCTGTTCAATTTCTCTCTGACCGATCAGTGGTCAGATTTCATTTATATTTAAATAAATATGAATACCTTTTATTTATATTTTAATCTATATATTTTTATTTAAATTTTAGTTATTTAATTTATTTTTTACATTTATTTATTTTATGAGATTTTATTTCTGTGTTCAGCGTTCAGGGTCTTCAGAGTGCTCAGAGCGCTCAGTGTTCAGAGCACTCACAGTGTTCAGTGTTCAGCGTGTTCAGAGTGCTCAGAGTGTTCAGATTGTTTAGAGTGTGCAGAGTGGTCAGAGTGCTCAGATCACTCGGAGTGCTCAGAGGGTTCAGTGTTCAGAGTGCTCAGATTGTTCAGTGTTCAGAGTGCTGAGAGTGTGCAGAGTGTTCAGAGTATGCAGAGTGCTCAGTGCCCAGTGCTCAGAGTGTGCAGAGTGCTCAGATTGTTCAGAGTGTTCAGAGTGCTGAGAGTGTCCAGTGCTCAGAGTGTGCAGAGTGCTCAGAGTGTTCAGCTTGTTCAGAGTATTCGGTGTTCATAGTGCTCAGTGTTCAGATTGTTCAGAGTATTCAGAGTGTTCAGAATGCTCAGATTGTTCAGAATATTCAGTGTTCAGATTGTTCAGAGTGCTCAGAGTGTTCAGAGTGCTCAGAGTGTTCAGAATGTTCAGAATATTCAGAGTGTTCAGATTGTTCAGAGTGTGCAGAGTGGTCAGAGTGCTCAGATCACTCGGAGTGCTCAGAGGGTTCAGTGTTCAGAGTGTTCAGAGTGCTCAGTGTTCAGAGTGCTCAGAGTATTCAGAGTATTCAGAGTATTCAGAGTGTTCAGAATGTTCAGAATATTCAGTGTTCAGAATATTCAGAGTATTCAGAGTGTTCAGAATATTCAGAATATTCAGAGTGCTCAGAGTGTTCAGAGTGCTCAGAGTGTTCAGAGTGTGAGGATGTAAAACATGAGGCACCGCTGAGAGCCACCGTTCTGCTGTGTGCTGGTTCGCTGGTGTGCAGAGGGGCCTGTTGTGTGGACTGTGGTGTGGACTGTGGTGTGGACTGTGGTGTGGACTGTTGTGTGGACTGTGGTGTGGACTGTTGTGTGGACTGTGGTGTGGACTGTTATGTGGACTGTTGTGTGGACTGTTGTGTGGACTGTGGTGTGGACTGTTGTGTGGACTGTGGTGTGGACTGTGGTGTGGACTGTGGTGTGGACTGTGGTGTGGACTGTGGTGTGGACTGTTATGTGGACTGTTGTGTGGACTGTGGTGTGGACTGTGGTGTGGACTGTTATGTGGACTGTTGTGTGGACTGTGGTGTGGACTGTTGTGTGGCCTGTTATGTGGACTGTTATGTGGACTGTGGTGTGGACTGTGGTGTGGACTGTGGTGTGGACTGTTATGTGGACTGACTGGCTTCTGCAGCGTGGGGCAGAGATGTCATGTGGAAGTAGAAGTGAGCTACATCAGTGCATGTCTTTCTTTTGTGCACAGCTTTTTATGATAGTGTGCTTCTAGCTCTCTCTGTGTGTGTGTGTGTGTGTGTGTGTGTGTGTGTGTGTGTGTGTGTGTGTTTGCTTTGACGTTCCTCTCTTATACATGCGCATGTCTTGTGGTTGTGCACATTTTTATTAGCATGTGAGCATGTCTATGTTTCTGGATGATGAATGTGTGTGTTTGGTGCACATATCTCCATATGGTGTATCTATATGTCTTGCATCTTTGTATGTGTGTGTGTGTATTTGTGCGTGTGCACGTGTGTTTGTTTGCGTGTGAGCGTGCCTACGTGCGGGCATATAAATATCCAGATGGCATGCCTACGTGTTTGCATCCCTTTGTGTGCGTTTGTGTGTATGCTTCTTGCTGGTGAGTATGCAGAGGTGTGTGTGTGTGTGTCTTTGTTTGTGCATATATTTATCCAGATGCTCTGTGTTTGTGTGTGTGTGTGTCTGTGTACGGGCGCGCGTGCGTGCTGTTCCTTATGCTTGCATCTGTGCGTGTCTTCATCCGTCCATCAGAATCAGCCCACAACCGAGAGTGTGGTGCAGACACACACTTGTGTCAAATTGTGTTCACTAAACAGTCAGCAGGAAGTTGCAGAACGAGGTTGTCTGATAACAAGAGCCAGCTGAAACACAGGTCATTATTGTTGTTATTATTATTATTGTTGGTCTCTAGCAGATAAACCCCCCCCCCCAGGTCGAGTCTGACATGTTTTCAAGCTTACGAAATGACTGCACATGCTTGTAATGGAGGCTATCGAGGGAAGTGCCGCCTGCCTGTGGTCGCGTCTCTCCTGCTCTGTACTTGTGACACAAGCTGAGGAGTTGGTGCTGGATCGGCTGGGAGAGCCTGGTCTGCTGCGTCCTGTGGGCCCAGGGGCCACGGCCCTGCCTGGAATTGCGCCCGAAGAGGAAACACCGAGGGTGGCCTGACAGGACGCCGAAGCGGGGCAGGCTAAGCTAACTGCTACCCCATGCAGACCGGCGGTTCTGACAACACCAAGGGCGGTCTGTCGTCGTGTGGAGTGCGGGGGGGAGGTGTGTCGAGGGTGTCTGGCTGGGAGAGCTGGTGTTGGATCGGCTGAGGGAGCCGGGTCTGCTGCTTCCGGTGGGCCCAAGGACCACGGCCCTGACCGGAGCTGCATCCGAAGAGGAAGCACCCGCTGAGGGCCGTCTCACAGGACGCGGAAGCGGGGCAGGCTAAGCTAACTGCTAGCCCACGCAGACCGGCAGTTCTGACAGTCATCCTGGCTGGCGTTCGTTCTCCTGGACAGTGATTTTTTAAAATTTTTTAGTTTGGCTATATGTGTGTTAGTTTGGATATGTGTGTTAGTTTGGATATGTGTGTGTTAGTTTGGATATGTGTGTTAGTTTGGATATGTGTGTTCTTGAAGCTTTTGGGTGTGTTTTTGTGTTTGTGTTGCACTGCTGTGGGCTGAGGGGAAACGACATTTTCGTATCATTTCATGTGCGAAAGTGCATGAAACGAGAAGACAAAGTGTTTCTTCTTCTTCTCCTTCTTCCTCCTCCTCCTCTTCTTCTTCTTCCTCTTCTTCCTCTTCCTCTTCTTCTTCTTCTTCTTCTTCCTCTTCCTCTTCTTCTTCTTCTCCTTCTTCCTCCTCTTCTTCTTCTTCTTCTTCTTCTTCTTCTTCTTCCTCTTCTTCTTCGTCGTCATAATCACCATCATAGTAAACAGGCTCAAACACGAGTTGGTAACTGATGCATTATGCTTCCATCCACTCAGGATTCCAAGTGGACTTTTGAAAAGTCCCCAAAATTCAGCATTAATGTCTTTCCTGGTGTATGTGATTAAATAATCTGCCCGTGCGCAGGAACGCCTCAACAACAGACACATTCAGTAGAAAAACAGACAAGGACTGACCGCCTCTGGAGAAATCTGAGAAACACTTTTTAAAGGGACATTTTGCAGTTTTTTTTAACCTTATCTGTACGTGCAACATGGCGCATTAAAATCCCTGCAGTTGCTTCTGACAAGATGGGCCCGAGACACGACTGCCGTGCTAAAAATGTACATTATGTGACTCCACAAACAGCTGTCAGTGTTCTGCTGTTGTTGTTCTTCAGGAGTTATGTGCTGTGTTTTTTTCTGTTATTTCTCACAATAGGCTGAGTTTGCATTGTGCAGCACAACTTGCATTGGATGTGAAGTGTACAGTGCGGTGGGGGCTGAGTTTTAACTGTATAGTATTAACGTAATTGACGCAAGAGTAGGTGAGAAGAGGTAGGAAAAAACAAGTGTACACTTCCTCCTCCTGTTTTTCCAACATGCAGCAAATAATCTGATGCATGCGGAGATCTCTTCTCTGGGTTTGACGCGTGCATTTGTTGATCCCTTCAGATGACTGGGTATGGCTCATCTGTGCGTTATATCCTGCTTGTTTACATGTTCCACATAAATCATCATATCACACCAAATACGCTCAAAAATAGTAAGGTCACTCGAGTCTCAACCTTAGACATTTCTAGAAGCTAGCTACCGTAGCTGTGACTCTAAACGACCCCTACTGGCCATGTTGGCCGGACAGGATCCAATCAAAACCAGAGTTCCTGGCCATGATGGCCGGACAGGATCCAATCAAAACCAGAGTTCCTGGCCGTGTTGGCCAGACAGGATCCAATCAAAACCAGAGTTCCTGGCCATGTTGGCCGGACAGGATCCAATCAAAACCAGAGTTCCTGGCCATGTTGGCCGGACAGGATCCAATCAAAACCAGAGTTCCTGGCCATGTTGGCCGGACAGGATCCAATCAAAACCAGAGTTCCTGGCCATGTTGGCCGGACAGGATCCAATCAAAACCAGAGTTCCTGGCCATGTTGGCCGGACAGGATCCAATCAAAACCAGAGTTCCTGGCCATGATGGCCGGACAGGATCCAATCAAAACCAGAGTTCCTGGCCATGTTGGCCGGACAGGATCCAATCAAAACCAGAGTTCCTGGCCGTGTTGGCCGGACAGGATCCAATCAAAACCAGAGTTCCTGGCCGTGTTGGCCGGACAGGATCCAATCAAAACCAGAGTTCCTGGCCGTGTTGGCCGGACAGGATCCAATCAAAACCAGAGTTCCTGGCCGTGTTGGCCGGACAGGATCCAATCAAAACCAGAGTTCCTGGCCGTGTTGGCCGGACAGGATCCAATCAAAACCAGAGTTCCTGGCCGTGTTGGCCGGACAGGATCCAATCAAAACCAGAGTTCCTGGCCGTGTTGGCCGGACAGGATCCAATCAAAACCAGAGTTCCTGGCCGTGTTGGCCGGACAGGATCCAATCAAAACCAGAGTTCCTGGCCGTGTTGGCCGGACAGGATCCAATCAAAACCAGAGTTCCTGGCCGTGTTGGCCGGACAGGATCCAATCAAAACCAGAGTTCCTGGCCATGTTGGCCGGACAGGATCCAATCAAAACCAGAGTTCCTGGCCATGTTGGCCGGACAGGATCCAATCAAAACCAGAGTTCCTGGCCATGTTGGCCGGACAGGATCCAATCAAAACCAGAGTTCCTGGCCATGTTGGCCGGACAGGATCCAATCAAAACCAGAGTTCCTGGCCATGTTGGCCGGACAGGATCCAATCAAAACCAGAGTTCCTGGCCATGTTGGCCGGACAGGAGCCAATCAAAACCAGAGTTCCTGGCCATGATGGCCGGACAGGATCCAATCAAAACCAGAGTTCCTGGCCATGTTGGCCGGACAGGATCCAATCAAAACCAGAGTTCCTGGCCATGTTGGCCGGACAGGATCCAATCAAAACCAGAGTTCCTGGCCATGTTGGCCGGACAGGATCCAATCAAAACCAGAGTTCCAACACGTAACGTGTGTGACAGTATGACGTAGAGAAGAGAATAAAGCTCAGCTTTATAAAAATACCTCGCATGTCAGTTGCATTCACTAAATGTCCGCCTAGAGGGGACGCAGTCTTCACGGATATCAGCAAATACTACCACAGGCCTCCTCCCATACACGTGGAGTCACCAGCTGCTTCTTTCACCTGACAGTGAGGAGTTTCACCAGGGGGACGTATAGCGCGTGGGAGGATCACGCTGTTCCCTCTAGTTCCGAACAGGCGCCCTGACTGACCAGAGGAGGCGCTAGTGCAGCGAGCAGGACACATACCCACATCCGGCTTCCCACCCGCAGACACGGCCAGTTGTGTCTGTAGGGACGCCCGACCAAGCCGGAGGTGACACGGGGATTCGAACCACCGATACCCGCGTTGGTAGGCAACGGAGTAGACCGCCACGCTAGCCGGACGCCCCCAGAACCACTGGTTTATCCCCCCAGAAATAAACATGGTGGGTTGGCGTCTCCAATTCAATTCTGCCGGAAGTGTCTTGAGTCGAGTGACGTCTTCTGCTGGCTGGGGAGACGGACGGACAGCAGAGCATCGTCCATCTGACTCGCAGACACTTTCACACGAGCGCTCTCCAAAGGAAAGCGGCATCAAACACCGGAATAATTCACATTTCCAACTAGGGGTCACTTCTCACACATATGAACACAACACTCGCACGTTGGCCTTTAACGCGTGCTCCTCAATATGACCTCCTCGCCCCCGTCCACAGACACACACCGCCGGCGTCTTTCCAAACAGTCGCTTCAAAGGCCTTCATATATATTTATTTGTTAGTGTGTGTGTGTGTCCACCCAGATGTTGGATGAGCACTACCACCAGGAGGTGAGAGGTCATGGCGGGCCGACGGAGCGGGCTCGGGCTGGGGGCGTGAAGGAAAGCAACGCCGCGGCCGTGGAAGCAGGGCGTGTGGTTAATCAGCTCCAGAGCAACAGCCGGACCCTCCTGTGTGGCTCCAGTTAGGGCCGGCACAGCGGAGGCCTGCTAATTTCATTTAGCCTCAACCACGAATAAACAAAGGAGGGCAACGGATACCGTTATGAGGTCATCGATGCTTTTATGAGGTCACCTGACCGTCTGTCTGTTTGTCTAGCTAGCTAGCTAGCTAGCTAGCTTCAGCAGGTGGGAGTTAACGAGGAAACTCTTCTTCTTCAGGACTGGTATAGTTAGAGGAGGAGCAGCAGAGAGTCTCTGCAGGAAACCTTTCTGATCTTATTTTCTTCTTCTACAGCTCTGGAAGCTTTTCCAGTAGCTCGGATGGCTGTGGATGCTACGCGATAGTGTGTGTGTGTGTGTGTGTGTGTGTGTGTGTGTGTGTGTGTGTGTGTGTGTGTGTGTGTGTGTGTGTGTGTGTTTGTACCTACATACTTGCTTATTTGCGCGTGTAACTTTGATCTGTGTGTTTTTGTTTATGTAGTCACAAAATGGTGTATGTGTGTGTACAGGTAAGTGTGCATTTGTGTGTGTGTGTGTGTGTGTTTGCGTGTGCGTGTGCGTATGTGTGTGTGTGCCCGTTTCCATGTCAGCAGTTGAAACTTAATCGACAAGCATATTTCCGACATTGGGTCAAAGTGCAGCCATCAGCGCCATCCATGTCCACAGTCTACTGAACCATGAAGCATCATGACGTCACCGTTCACCAGCTCTGCTCCCACCTGGCCACATGCATCATGACGTCACCGTTCACCAGCTCTGCTCCCACCTGGCCACATGCATCATGACGTCACCGTTCACCAGCTGCACTCCCATATGGCCACATACATAACCCTAACAAGGGGAATGGAGAAGGTGAAGAAGAAGAAGAAGAAGAAGAAGAAGAAGAAGAAGAAGAAGAAGAAGAAGAGGCAGCCGCATGGTGCACGGGGAGTTTCCATGTTTCCTATGAGCCGCTCTCATACATCAACCAGACAAGTCCACTCCCTCTCCTCCTCCTCCTCCTCCTCCTCCTGCTCGCATGCAGCTCATTCCTGACCCCGGCTATCTCTGTCATGACTCATAAAGAGAGCTAAATGAAAACCATTCCTCCCCTCTCTCCCTCTCTCTCCCTCTCTCTCTCTCTCTCGCTCTCTCTCTCTCTCTCAAACTCATTTCCTCTGCGTGGTGTATCAGAAGGAAATAAATAAATATATAAACAACGTATCTCTGGAGTCACAGTGGGGATTCAGAATGACCCCCCCCCCCCACCTCCCCCCCCCCCACGCGTGTGTGTGTGTGTTGGTGTGTGTGTGTGTGTGTGTGTGTGTGTATCTCTCTCTTTCTCTCCCACCCTCTCCCCCCCCCCTTAGATAGATATTATACATTTCAAACAGGAATTCCCTGGATAAAGGAGCGGATCTGAAGATTGTGGAATGCTGCCTATGTTTCCCACACCCTCACGTCACATTCTGCACACACACACACACACACACACGTGTGTGTGTGTGTGTGTGTGTGTGTGTGTGTATGTGTGTGTGTGAATGCACACACGCCCTCGCAGATGCAGGAATGAGGCATGGCTGGGCGCAGAGAGGCATGCCGTATGCGTTTGCACAGACGGGTGTTCTCAGCAGGGCGTGCTAAAACACAGATGCGAGCGTGCACAAGTGCACGTGCATACAGTAACTGAAATGCTCTCTCTCTCTCCCCCTCTCCCCCTCTCTCCCTCTCTCTCCCTCTCTCCCCCTGTCTCTCTTTCTGTTGTCTGTACCTCTTGTATCTATATCTCCCCCAGACATGCATGCACAAAAAACAGCTAGACTCATTTCCTCTGAGCGGTGTAGCTAATGCACACATGCACAATGTACGCACGCACGCACGCACATGCACGCACACGCATGCGCGCACACACACACACACACACAACCCATTTGATTCATGCACCTATTCTCCCCTACCACGTAACCACCTACATGTGCACACACACTGACACACACACACACACACACACATTGCCATGCGCGCGCGCGCACAGACACACACATTGCCATGCGCGCGCGCGCGCGCGCGGACCATCCTCCCATCCCAAGACCTGGACTGTTGTTTTTCCATGACGGCGCCTGGCAGCTGAGGCGCGGAGCATGGCGGAGCAGCGGAACAGTAGGAGAGCGCTAATGGCGAGCCTCGTAAAGCCCGGACCCACAAACCCCCTGGAAGCCCCCCCCCACCAGCTGCACACACCCCGCCACGGACCCGCACCGCTCCCGCCCGCAGAACGCCGGCAATGCAGGACACGGCGGTACTGGAATCAAACCTCAGCAGCAGCAGCAGCACATTTGCATACTTAATTTCTTCTTCTGTGTCTTGGTTCTATTCTGGGACGGCTGATTTGTTCACTCGATTGTTTATTCGATGGTAATTACGCAGATTTTCTGGGACATCTTTTATCAAGATTCTTCTGAAACAGGCCACTTTTATAAAGGAGATGGAGGGGCGTCCAGGTGGCGTGGCGGTCTCCTCCGTTGCCTACCGACACGGGGATCGCCGGTTCGAATCCCCGTGTTACTTCCGGCTTGGTCGGGCGTCCCTACAGACACCATTGGCCGTGTCTGCGGGTGGGAAGCCGGATGTGGGTATGTGTCCTGGTCGCTGCACTAGCGCCTCCTCTGGTCGGTCGGGGCGCCTGTTCGGCGGGGGGAGGGGGAACTGGGGAGGAATAGCGTAATCCCCCCCACGTGCTCCGTCCCCCTGGTGAAACTCCTCACTGTCAGGTGAAAAGAAGCGGCTGGTGACTCCACATGTATCGGAGGAGGCACGTGGTAGTCTGCAGCCCTCCCCGGATCGGCACAATTGGGGCGAAAAAATGGGAGGGGGGGATGAGATGGAGGTCTCAATAGGTCTTCCTGTGTAAATAAAGGTGACTCAGTCACCCAAATACAGCAGACCGCATTGTTCTGTACAGGTAAGTCTCTGTTCGTCTGGCCTGCTGCAAATCCTGCAGAAGAACCCGGTGCAGCTCCTCCTCCTCCAGCAGGCAGCGGCCCTAACAAACGAGTTTACAGGCACATAAAAACACCGTTGTGTCTCTCGGCCAGCTAGTTACCAAACACCCCCCCCCCACCTCCCCGCATCTGACGGCCTGGGAAGAGGGAGAAACTCCAGAACCTTTGAAACAACTCCTCTTGATGGGGGGAACGGAGCCAGAGTGTGGCGGCAGCATGGCGACCCCGGACCGAGAAGCCTGAAGACTGCCTCACACCGACAACATCCGTGACAGACAGACACACAACAGCAGGCCTCATAGGCTACAAAACAACACACACAACTCTGAAAAGAGATTTATGGATCATTACATAACCAATTCTGACGCTTTGATTGCTCGTTTGCTGCCACTTGGCGAAGGTGCAGTTCGTAAAAAGGGAGGCTGCGGTCCAGCCAGCGGGCCTTCTCGTGAAGCTGGTCCGCAGAAACCCAGCAGACGCAGAAGCGCTTCATTCTGCTGACCAGGGGGAGGACGACATGCAACACGCGGTCTCCGCCACGTTGTGGCCGTAACCACGTGGTCACCAGTGTTAATAGTGGACTTGTCATTCATTGTTCTTAATGTCCATGCTAATTATCACATCGTTAAAATCTGATTTCACATGAAACCGCCTATATTTGGGGAGCAACCTATTACGTGTTAAAAGAAGAATAAGCTCTACATCCCTTTCTCTGGCTTTCTGCTGTGGCTCTCCTCTGTTTCTATTTAAATCACTGGAATTCTGGGTAAAATGGTGTTTAGTGTTGGCCTGTGAGTAAGGGGAGGTGTGTCGAGGGTGTCTGGCTGGGAGAGCTGGCGCTGGATCGGCTGGGGGAGCCGGGTCTGCTGCGTCCGGTGGGCCCAGGGATCACGGCCCTGCCTGGAGCTGCGCCCGGGGAGGAAACACCGAGGGCGGTCTGACAGGACGCGGAAGCGGGGCAGGCTAAGCTAACTGCTAGCCCACGCAGACCGGCAGATCCGACAGTCCTCCTGGCTGGCGTTCGCTCTCCGGACAGAGGCATTTTTGGACTGTGTTGTACCGAGTGGACCGTGTTGTTAACCGTTTGTTTTTTGTTTTGTTTTGTTTTTGCATGTTTTTGGTGGTGTCGTTTTTGGGAAATTTGGGACGTGTGTTTTCGTCCTTTGTGTCGCACTGCCGTGGGCTGGAGGGGGGGGGGAACGGAATTCTGTTTCTTTTGTGTACGCAAGTACATGAGAGAAATGAAAATGAGTTGTCCCTGAAAATAGAATATGTTCTTCTCCGTCTTTTATCAGAGCCACGTGGCGGTGTCCTCGGGCCTCGCGGTCAAACACTATCGGGTGCTTATAATGCTCGTGACGCGGGGCTGGTTCTAGAACAGGGGTGTCCAACTCCAGGCCTCGAGGGCCGCAGTGTCCGCAGGTATGTGTTGCAACCGTGCACCGCACCACCTGATTAGCCTAGCTCCTTTCCCTCCTTGATCCAAGAGGAGAGCTAATTAGTGAAATCAGGTGGTGTAGTGCACGGTTGCAACACATACCTGCAGACACTGCGGCCCTCGAGGCCTGGAGTTGGACACCCCTGTTCTAGAACGACTCTCGCCATAGTCACAGGTCTGTCCGGACGCCAACCAAACGCCCCACGTCTACATGGGGCGGAGTGTTGTCGAAGCTTTACTGCAGAAACTGCTGCGAAAACGCATCCCAGCAAGAGCCGGGGGGGCCAAAGTGGGAACCTGCACCCTGCAGAAACACACCTGACAGTAGTGCCACTCCTCCTTAGCAGCCATGTATCTCTTATCGACACGCAGTGCCTCTGTCGCTCACCTTGAACGCGAGTTCACTTCCCTCCGCGGCTCCGTGGCAGTGGCGTAACCAGGGATATTTCTTTAGGTGGGCCTGGGTGAAAATGGGTGGACCAAAATTTTCCAGCAATAATCCTTCAGACAAGACGCAAATTGGAACACATTACAGCAGTAATGTTGGTTGCGGGGAACACTAATTTAGGCTGCGAGGGTGGCTCATCCACAGCAGACAAATCTGGCGGCGGTGGCATGGTCAAGGGAATCGCCTCACCGTCGTCAGAGGGGGGAGGAGAAGCTGCCTGCAGCGGAGAAGCTGTAGCCTCCTCTGTCGTTCTCTCCGGCGGTATCTCACTCTCATTGGGCGGCTCAGTCGGTGCTGGAGCAGGTGTGCTTTCCTCCTCCTCCAGCCGTGGCTTTTTAAAAAAGCGGAAGATTGAACTTTGTTTCGCCATTCCATAAGTTATGGCTAACTGTTGGCTATTGGCTAGTTAGCAGCAGTGAAAAATACAGCGCGTGACGGTACGCGCGCTCAGATTTTGCAGCTCTACGTACGTAAAAGGGGCCGGTCTACGTGCTTGTAAGCCAGCGTGATTGGGTGGGCCTGGGCTTGAAATGGGTGGTCCTGTGACAGGCCAGGCCCACCCGTGGTTACGCCCCTGCAGTCCGTGGCACCTCCGTTGCCTCCGCAGGCTGGGTCTCTATGGAGATCCCAGCTCATGACAGAGCGCGTGACGGTGCGTCGACGGCGCGCTCATTAGCGCATATTTCTAAACCGCCAACGAGTCGCGGAGGGCGGCGTTATAGAAAGGAGAGGCCCCGGGCTGCCAGCGGGCTGAGCGGGACGGTACAGCCCGAGAGCCGAGAGGGCAGAAACGCTGAGGGAGCCGATACAAAGAAGGACGAAACAGTCCAATAATGAGCGACAGATAGCCATGAGAACAGGGTCAGCGCTGCTATTACCTTGTTGGGCAAACGGCGGGTGATGGAGGCGGGAAAACACTGTCTCATAAAGAACTTACTTGACGCGATATTGTAGCGAATTCGGGGGACAACGCAACCACAGGAATTGCCGCGGCCGGGACGCGAACCCGTATCGACCGCACCGCAGGAGGCATCGCTAACTGCTAGACTAAAGGGTCAGACCCGCCAGCCAGCGGCCAGCGTGTCTACTTATCCATGCACGTTACACTACCCCCCCCCCCCCCCTTCGGGAAGCGCGTCCCCGCGCTTAAGCATATCAGCTCCTTCACGCCTCAGGGCGCCTACGCTTCCGATGGCCTTACGGTCGCTCCATCCCACTTCTGACACCAATGTAGCGAATTCGGGGGACAACGCAACCACAGGAACTGCCGCGGCCGAGACGCGAACCCGTATCGCCCGCACCGCAGGAGACATTGCTAACCGCTAGACTAAATGGTCAGACCCGCCAGCCAGCGGCCAGCGTGTCTTCTTATCCGTGCACGTTACAATATATATAGAATTGCATCTTTGCTCTTCGCAGATGATGTGGTTTTGTTGGCGTCATCAGAACGCGACCTCCAGCGCACACTGGGGCGGTTTGCAGCTGAGTGTGAAATGGCCGGGATGAGAGTCAGCACCTCCAAGTCGGAGGCCATGGTTCTCTACCGGAAAATGGTGGGTTGCTCCCTCCGGGTTGGGGATGAGTTGTTGCCTCAAGTGAAGGAGTTCAAGTGTCTCGGGGTCTTGTTCACGAGTGAGGGTAGGATGGAGCGGGAGACTGACAGTGGATTGGTGCAGCATCAGCAGTAATGCGGACGTTGTACCGGGCCGTTGTGGTGAAGAGGGAGCTGAGCCGGAAGGCAAAGCTCTCAGTTTACCAGTCAGTCTTCGTTCCAACCCTCACCTATGGTCATGAGCTTTGGGGAGTGACCGAGAGGGTGAGATCGTGGATACAAGCGGCTGAAATGAGTTTCCTCCGTAGGGTGTCTGGGCTCAGCCTTAGAGATAGGGTGAGGAGCTCGGAGTAGAGCCGCTGCTCCTTTGCGTCGAAAGGAGCCAGTTGAGGTGGTTCGGGCATCTGATTAGGATGCCTCCTGGGCGCCTTCCTTTGGAGGTTAATCGGGCATGTCCAACCGGGAGGAGACCCCGGGGTAGACCCAGAACTCGCTGGAGGGACTACATGTCCAATCTGGCCCGGGAACGCCTTGGGATCTCCCAGGAGCAGGTGGAGGGCGTTGCTGGGGAGAGGGACGTCTGGAGTGCCCTACGTAGCTTGCTGCCATCGTGATCCGACCCCCGGGGAAGCGGCTGATGAGAGATGACAGATTTGAAATATATATATATATAATCATATATAATTACATATAGCATAAGAAAGATGGAGAAAGAGAAATAAAGATAGTCTTCTATGTATCTTAGCATTCTATTTTGTGAAGCACTTCAGTGCAAACTTGCTCTATGTTTTAAGTTACCATATGAATATTGATGACTTGACTCGGGTTAGAACTCACCTTGACCCCAAATTTAAATGAGTAAACGGTAAAAAATAAAATAACCTTGACAGATCGGGACGGCGTTGCTTCTGAATTTTAAAGTCTCACCTCGAGCGGCACAACTTTGCGCGAAGAGACACTGTCGAACGGTTTGAAGACGGGGGCGGTGGGGCGGGGTGGGGGGCAAGGAAACAATTTGGTGTGACCCCCCCCCATCCACCACCTCCTCCTCCTCATTCTCCTCCTACTCCTCCTCCCACCTCTTCCCAAACAATTAAGTGGGGTAATGAAAATGATAATGGTAATCTTTACGGCCCACCGTGCCAAGCCCGGGTCTCCGGCGACCCGCCGACACTGATTAAATTAGCTTTCTTCTCCTTCTCCTCCTTCTCCTCCTCCTGCCTGCCTCTCATCAGCCTCGGCCCTATAAACTATTAATGGCCTCTTAGCAATTTGGCGTGATCGCTCAAACCGGGCGGCGCTCGTCTTACTCTGAAAATGGCTGGAGAGATTAGCATGGGTGGAAAAATGTTCACCCGCAATGTCATAAAAACGGGAATAAACCACCTCGGGGATCTGGGGGGGGGGGCTAATCTTGATCAAAAGCCCTTTATCATGGTTTGGCCACCCAGCACAACGGAGCGGGGCTAATGCCCTTTTATTTGCCATGATTCAGCTGGTCGGCTCGCCGGGCAGAGCGGCTGAAATGCCAGAGCATGTAAATGGTGGATTTGTTCTTCTCTTGTAATTAAGTTTGATCCAAACAAACAAGCCCCGGAATACTCGGGAGGAATGTTATTCATAATTGCTGGCAGTTGTGGAAAAAGCCGGTAACCCAAAACCTTGCTGAATCTAAGGTAAGAAAGGGAAGGTTTATGTGGTTCGTTTGAAGTGGAAGGAGGGTCGTGACCCTTACAGTAGGTCTCTCAGACCCATAACTGCGTCTGGGGGGGGGGGTGAGAGGAGAACAAACCAAAAATCTGTTGAAATTTGGGGCTTTTATTCCTCATGAAAAGTCGACCTTCTCCTTCTTTTCAGATACAAGCTGACGATCCCACAGCGGGGGCGGGAACTTTCCTTCCCCGGCATCGCCCAGTCTAAACCTAGGTGGTGCAACGGAGTCTAAAAACAAATGCTCTTAATTCATTTCTTTATTTCCAATTAGCATTGTTGAATTTATTTACCATTTGAAAATGTTGTCGAGTGTTAGTGACTTTTATCTAATTGAGTTATGATTTTAATTTACGGTTATTAATATTCCCTGCGGAAACGATCTTACTTACGTCAGTCCTTCAGTACCTCCTGTACCTCTTGTACCTCCTGTGCCTCCTGTACCTCCTGTACCTCTTGTACCTCCTGTGCCTCCTGTACCTCTTGTACCTCCTGTGCCTCCTGTACCTCTGGAACCTCCTGTGCTTCCGTAGCTTCCGCCTTCCCCTCACGGTGCCGTATTGCGTTGATGAGGAGCGCAGGTGCAGAAGAGACACCAAGAACGTGCTGTGTTTGTCTTCTGCAGAGCCAGTAAATGCTGAAAAGCAGTCGTTGAGAGTTGCCTCCTTCTGTGCCCTGTCCACATCCACCACACCGGCGCCGAGACCCGTTCAGAACCGCTGAACATGTATTAGCATGTCGGCCTATGTCTTCAAGACCAGCGGCCTGGGTGTCGTACCACCGAGACTCGCGTGAATTCAGTTTTTTCATTCCAGCTAAACCAGCCCAAGTCCTGGGGTAGCACACCTCCAAGAGCAGCTCAAGGAAGGAGTCAGATAAATCAGGTGGAGTTCTGTGCCCCTGGAAGGAAAACCCGCCGTGGCAAATGAACGGACCCCGATCACGTGGACTTCAATTAAGCATACAGGGCAGCATGGCTCAGGGGGTAGAGCGAGTCATCTAGTAATCGGAAGGTCGCTGGTTCGATCCCCGGCTCCTCCAGAGGAGCGCGTCGAAGTGTCCTTGAGCAAGACACTGAACCCCTAGCTGCTCCTGATGAGCAGGTTGGTGGCAGCCTCTTCCATCAGTGTATGAATGTGGGTGAACGGGAGGCGTACTAGAAAAGCTCTGTATAACTGCAGACCACTCACCATTTATTTACCATATAATTAAGTCCACGAGTGTGCATATTAATGTACCGACGAGGTGAAACTGGTGTTAATGGCAGGTCAGACGCCATAAACACGAATGCAGAACATTTCCCATTGCATCTCCTGTGGAGGAAATGACTCATTGTGTACCGTGGTGATGTACAGAGCAATTACAAATCCTTATCATGAAGTGCATATATTTATGTTCACTCTGTGAACTATGGGTCATTCATTGGGCAGAAATAACTGAAAAAATAAAAGTAACACGATATAATTGAACTATGGTGAGTGGTAATTACTGAGTAATATATGAGTAAATAGGGTCTTGAATATGAGGTGGCTATTGACTGTGGTGCTATCTTGGTAACACTTTAGTATGGGGAACATAAAAAAACTTAATTACTAGTGAATTAGTAATGATCAAGATGCCACTTTAGTATGGGGAACATATTCTAAGTAAGAAAAACTTAATTTACAGTAATTTAACACTATGAACACTTGCAGTTTTGTGTGTTGTTATGTAAGAACAGACCATATTCATTAAATGTTAGTAAGGCAGAATAACTCTTCTTGTGGTACTACCACCTTATAAAGGCCATACTAAGCAAAGCATATTGAGATGGTGCTACTAATAAGCAATACTTCTGAGGTTATAGAGGGAAAACTCATAGTTAATGGCTTACTGGTTGTATAATAAGGCCATGCAGAATAAGGCATTAATGAGTACGTAATAATGACCAATTAAGAGCCAATATGTTGCTAATTTGCATGCTAATAAGCACCTAATTAATGGTGACCACGTTCCCCATACTGAAGTGTTACCGCTATCTTTACTCTGGTTATGTTACTCGGCGTTCAATATTCACCTTATATTCAAGTTTAACAGATAATTACGATTCATGTGGCATAAAGGATTTATAATAAATGTATTAATAAATGTAGTTTGTGTTTCAAATCACATTATAGTGACACAAGAGATACGGAAAAGATCCTGTTTTACTCACATATCACTCAGAAATTAGCACTCATCTTAGTTTAATTACATCAATTTCTTATATTCTGTATATATAATACTATATTACTGATATAATACTTATATTCTATATGTACTTCCGGTGTGAGAAGATGGCGGCGTGAACTTACGTTTGCGGCGGCCTCACCCAGTCGCGTCCATGCGGTGTCTTTGTCCGCGTTAAGTTTGTGTCTTCGTTTGATGGCTGGGAGAGGTGGCGCTGGGTCGGCTGGGATCGGCTTGGTCCGCTGTCCTGTGGGCCCAGGGACCACGGCCCTGCCTGGAGCAGTGCCCGAAGAGGTAACACCGAGGGCGGTCTGACAGGACGCAGAAGCGGGGCAGACTAAGCTAACCGCTAGCCCATGCAGACCGGCAGTTCTGACAGTCATCCTGGCTGGCGTTCACTCTCTTGGGCAGTGATTTTTTTCTTTTTTTACATGTTGGATATATGTGTTATTGCAGATTTGTAGTTTTTGTAGTTTTTTGTAGTTTGGATACGTGTTTTTGGCTTTGTGCTGCACTGCTGTGGGCTGGGGGAAGCGATATTTGGTTTCATTTCATCTACGCAAGTGCATGAAATGAAATGACAGATACATGTTCCTGATTCCTGGTTATATAGTCCTCATCTAGGCATCATGAATGGCCTTGACATTTCAAGCTTTGCCTGTACATCCACTGAATTGAACGTACGTAAAGAAAGTGGTCGGGTATTCTCATCACCACCACAGTCCACTGCCGCCGCCTCTGGGCAGCTCAGCAGAGGAGCCAAGGATTAGGAAACCCTCTTTAAGGGCACCTTGAATTGTCTGTTGTTTAAAAGAAGTTGGTGGTTTCTTGTTCTTATTCACTTGTTCATATTCCAGAGAGCTGAGCGGCGGACCTTCCAGCCACGGGAGCGGAGTCTCGCAGATCCTTATCAGTCGTGCCGGACAGACCCGCCAGCCGAATGCAACAAAAGCAGCGGCACAATTAAGGGTAGTGAATGAATCCAATTAAAGAAACAGAAAGAGACACAAGAGGAAAGTGAGATACGGCAGAAGCGTCTGGATTCACCTGAGACGAGGACGTGCACACGGGTCAGTTCCAGGGGAAATAGAAGCACGCAGCAGGGAGGTGGGTTGTGTAGTGAGGCCCGTACATAAAAAAGCACACTTCTCATGCTTATGAGCAGCACAGTTTTCTTCAGGTTTGTGTAAGACTACTGCTGAATCAGAGACTACTGGTCTGGAACACAGTCTAATTACACAACGTGCAACTGAACAACAACTGACGAGTGCGTTAGGATGACCAGTTATGAAGACAGATTTAATATGGCGCTTCTCTGCTAAGACTCGTGGTTAAACGAGGGCACGTCAATGCTGTAATATTTTATGATTTAAGTTTGTGCATCGACAAACCACGTGTCGATGCAAGCGTGTGCAATGCATTTACGCTGACGTGCACATCGCTGTTTGCCCATGTACTTACTAAATACATGAGTCACGTGTTTATCACAGGACTATGATGTCTTCACCAAAAACTCAATGACCCAGGAATAGACGGAGAAATCTGGAAATAGAAACAATAAACACTGACAAAACCACAGAATACAGAGTAGATTCACAGTATGTGTAACCTCTTCTCTGTCATGTTTGCTTTATGTTAAACACTGTATGTACTGTCTCGGCTAATTTGTCCTTGCAATTATTTGGTAACGTGTGACGTCACACCAGCATATCGCCTACCCTGCTCGACCAGTCAGAATTGGTCATGCACTTAGATTCTGTTCCTACAAAGAATCATGTCCGGGCCTATTCAACGTGTCGTGGGTGGGATCCCACCACCGGTTGACTCGAGTCACACTGAGAGCGAATGACTGCAGAGCAGCGGCAGGAAGTCCATCCCAAAGAGACTAGATACTATAGGAAGAGGTCTCATGTCCTGTTAAACCCTATTGAGTATTGTGGTTGCATTCTGTTAGCAACCTGTGAAGATGGGATTGATTCAACGCAATCGACTGAAGACGCGTCACTGGTGGATTCAAATGGCAATCGCAGAGGTTAACAGCATGTTTGAGCGCCATCCCCAGACCTCCAAGTGGCCATGCTCTAAAGCAGGGGTGTCAAACTCCAGGCCTCGAGGGCCGCAGTGTCTGCAGGTATTTGTTGCAGCCATGCACCACACCACCTGATTAAACTAGTTCCTTTCCCTCCTTGATCCAGGAGGTGAGCTAATTAGTTAAATCAGGTGGTGTAGTGCGCGGTTGCAACAAATACCTGCAGACACTGCGGCCCTCGAGGCCTGGAGCTGCTCTAAAGTGTCACTTAATGATTTAACTTGAAATTCACAACAGTTTAGAGATCAGAACATTTGGCCAGCAGCCACACCAACATGCACCCCGGCTCTGTCAAATGACCGAGGCTGAGCAGATGTGGGCTTGGCTAGTACTTGGCTGGGAGGCCTCCCGTGAAAACTGAGTTGCTGCCGGAAGTGGTGTTGGTAGGCCAGTAGGGGGCAGTCTTCCCTCTGGTCCTAATAAATAAAAAACAAACAATATCAAATTCCAGTGTCCCAGTGCAGTGAGCCGTCTTTCGGATGAGACATTAAACCGAGGTCCTGACTCACTGTGGCCCTTAAGCTCCCATGACACTTACCGCAAAGAGTAGGGGGTTCCCTGGTGTCCTGGCAAAATTCCCAACCTGGCTCTCACCATCTGGCCACCTAATCATCCCCCCATGGAACTGGCTCAATGATTCCTCCCTCTCCACCTCAAGCTGCCGTGTGGTGAGCATTCTGGTGCTACACATTGGTGGTGGTGGAGGTGAGTTACCCCCTTCACTGTGAAGTGCTTCGGGCGTCTAGAAAAGCACTATATAAATGTCGTGATTATCATTATTGTTATTTGTTTTTGTTGGAATATCATTGAGAAGTAATTGTTTTGAGTGGGGCATGAGTCAGCCAAGCCCCGCTTAAGGAGTGAGAAATAAGATGTCTTTTTTAACCGGAAGATCGCTCATCCCACAGAAAACCATTCATTCAACAGGCGATGGCGGTCTGCTTTAGCAGCAAACCGGATGTGGAATCATATGCCTGTTTTGAAACGTCTAGCATGTAGTCAATGACTGTGTCCATCCTGTGCGCTCCAAATCCAAACAGGAAGCAAAGCGGCGCTGTGTGGCGTTAGGGCCTCATTGGCTCAGATAACAGTTTCCCTTTGTCTTGTCATAGTCCTCAGGTCACTCTCCGGAACGGCTAGCAGGCGTGTTTCTGTCGTGTTTACATACTCTCAGCCCACAGGGGCGTTTGTTCTGTTACTTCTGTGGCTGCTCCTGCTGTCCGGTTGTAATGACGGAGATTCTGGAAATGTAAACTGATTCCACTGTTGCATTCACTGAAGGTCGGCCTGGATAAGGGTGACAGCTTTGTACTTGGAAAGTCAATGGAAATGAGAAGTGCCAGGAGTCCCCTGTCAGCACGGGGCTGGGAACATTTAGTACAAACGACTTTACTCACCGTATTAAACACAACATCAGGATAAATCCATCAGACACGTGCCTGTGCACTTTTCACTAGACGGGTCGAAGCGCAGGGGCATCCAGGGGCACCTGCTCCACGGAGCTGATGCAGATTTAGTGCCTTGCACAGAGGAGCCTTGGCATGAACAGTAAGGTCGAACGTCTCTGAGTCGGGAAAGAAGCCATTCCAGCGGCATTTCTATGAGCGCCCGTTTTGGTGTGGAACGGATCCGAACCGTGTTCATTTCTGGATCTTCAGCACCGTTCGCTAACCGGGCCAGATGCGGCCAGGTCATGGCGGTGGAAGGGGCTCTAATGACGGTTTTACATTCACATCACATACATCGACTGATTCGGTCTGTTGATATCCTACGACACCATTATTACATCCTGTACTGATCCGACATAGGGTACTGAAACCATCAGACCATCATCTGTTCCCATCCGAAAACCGAACTAAAACGCCTGGATCCGTGTCATGGTCAGCGGGGGAGACGCGTCACATGTGCATTACGTAGATGGATGTAACATCATGACGTCATTTGTTGTCGTCATTGTAGATGTTCTGTGGGACTTCCTGGCCCCGGTGTCAGCTCCAACGTCAATAGAAACGCAGATGACAGGCAGATCAGGAATCAGGAATCAGGAACACTTCATTTGTCATTTCATTTCATATACTTGCGTACATAAAATTAAATGAAATATGGTCTCGCCAGTCTACAGCAGTGTGGAACACAAAGAAGAAAAAGACACATGTCTAAAAACTACAAGAATCAAAGTACAAAACAAAAAACCACTGCCCAAGAGAACGAACTCCAGGATGACTGTCGGAACTGCCGGTCGGTCTGCATGGGCTAGCAGTTAGCTTAGCCTGCCCCGCTTCTGCGTCCTGCCAGACCGCCCTCGGCGTTTCCTCCTGGGGCGAAGCTCCAGGCAGGGCCGCGGACCCTGGGCCCATCGGACGCAGCAGACCAAGCTCTCCCAGCCATCAAACGAAGACACAAAGTTAGACGCAGACGTGGACAAAGACACTGCATGGACGGTACTGGGTGAGGCCGCCGCAAACATGAACTCGCGCCGCCATCTTCCCACACCGGGACTGGGTGAGGCCGCCGCAAACATGAACTCGCGCCGCCATCTTCCCACACCGGGACTGGGTGAGGCCGCCGCAAACATGAACTCGCGCCGCCATCTTCCCACACCGGTACTGGGTGAGGCCGCCGCAAACATGAATTCGCGCCGCCATCTTCCCACACCGGTACTGGGTGAGGCCGCCGCAAACATGAATTCGCGCCGCCATCTTCCCACACCGGTACTGGGTGAGGCCGCCGCAAACATGAACTCGCGCCGCCATCTTCCCACACCGGGACTGGGTGAGGCCGCCGCAAACATGAACTCGCGCCGCCATCTTCCCACACCGGTACTGGGTGAGGGCGCCGCAAACATGAATTCGCGCCGCCATCTTCCCACACCGGTACTGGGTGAGGCCGCCGCAAACATGAACTCGCGCCGCCATCTTCCCACACCGTTACTGGGTGAGGCCGCCGCAAACATGAACTCGCGCCGCCATCTTCCCACACCGGGACTGGGTGAGGGCGCCGCAAACATGAATTCGCGCCGCCATCTTCCCACATCGGTACTGGGTGAGGGCGCCGCAAACATGAATTCGCGCCGCCATCTTCCCCCAGATTTACACGGCTCCCTGCCAGCGCGGCACGCAGTGGCCTCGGCCCAACCTCAGCATGACAATGGGAAAAACCTAATG